>JAKTXM010000033.1:54863-70802 GCA_030582575.1 Candida buenavistaensis | reverse complement strand
GCTGATCCAGTCTTGCAATCAAGATTGTTCTCTTATGCTGATACTCACAGACACAGATTGGGTACTAACTATACTCAAATTCCAGTTAACTGTCCTGTTACTGGTCGTGTTTTCAACCCACACATGAGAGATGGTGCTATGAATATCAACGGTAACTTGGGTAACCATCCAAACTACTTGGCCAGTGATAAACCAGTTGAATTTAAACAATTTTCACTCCAAGAAGATCAAGAAGTTTGGAACGGTGCTGCTACTCCCTTCCACTGGAAAGCTACCCCAGCTGATTTCAAACAAGCTCAAGAATTGTACAAAGTTTTGAAGAGATATCCAAACCAACAAGAACACTTGGCTCACAACATTGCTGCCCATGCCTCTGGTGCTGATGCTCCAATCCAAGATAGAGTGATTGCTTATTTCAGTAAAGTTTCTCCACAATTGGGTGATGCTATTAAGAAAGAAATTCTTGAATTATCTCCAAGAAAGTAAATATAGGAGATAGTAATTGTATAGTTTTTTATTTCTATTTTTCTTTGAAGTTTTTTATATTATGATAATAAATGTAAATATATATATATATATATATATTTAAATATCAACGAGTTTGAGTCATAATATTAAACTATAATGCCGAGTTTAGCTATTAAAGCATAGTGCGCTTCAAACAGAAAAAAAAAAAGAAAATAATAATTTGCTTATGCCCTGAAAAAAAAAAAAAAAAAAAAAAAAAAAAAAAAAAAAAAAAAAAAAAAAAAAAAAAAAAAAAAAAAAAAAAAAAAAAAAAAAAAAAAAAAAAAAAAAAAAAAAAAAAAAAAAAAAAAAAAAAAAAAAAAAAAAAAAAAAAAAAAATTTTCCTTCTTCAAATAAACACAATAATAGACTAACAACAACCTAACTCTTAAACATTTTAATAATTAATGGCAACTACTATAATCAAATACATATAATCCCATATCAACATACAAAAAATTAATTGTGAGAAAATAAATGACAGCGTCTACCCAATTTAATTATACGAGAAGAAATTCGAGCACGACACCATACACAATCCCAAATAAACATCATCAACAACAACAATCACCAATACGGTCTTCTTACCAAATAAATCATCATAACCACAGTTATAGCTCTACGTCAAGATTGAATCGAGATCATCAGGAATATTCTGATCAACAAGCGATTTCATCACCGCCATTATCAGCATCAGTGCCGACATTATCCCGAGAGTTTGTTGTGCGTAGGATAAGTGAAGGGGAAACTGGAAGATTAAAAGAAGAATTAAGATGTGAAGCATGTGGTAAGGGATATAAGCATATATCATCATTAGCAAAACATTTATGGGAACATACACCTGAATGGAATGTGACTAAAAAATTGTTAATTTCTAAACATCAACAAGTTCAATTATTAGAAGCTGCTAGTATTTTAGTAGGGATGAATGAAAATGGAGTGGGGCGTCCTTCTTTCCATTCACACACGTTACCAGAACAATATAATGGACCATATTCACCACCTGGAACGAGTAATTCAGATACACCAACACCGCCGATAATAGGAGGAATGCAATATAGAAACCACCAATATGGGGAGCATGAATATGGGGTCACCGAAGAGGAAGAAGATGATGAAGAAGAAAGAAAAACATTGAATTATGATCGTCGTTCACGATCTATTTCTCATGATCCTCCAAGTTATCAAAAATTGGAAGCTACTTCTCCAATAGAAAATGGAAATAAATTTGAAAAATCTTTAAAATCACCCAGTTTGTCATATATTAATAATGATTCTCGAGTAAATACCAATTTTGCAATCATGAAAGAAAAGAAAGCTGCTTCAGATGATTATGATGAAGGAGTGATTGGAGAGATGGAAACTTGAAAACAATAAAATACAAATAAACAGCATATATACTACGGAGCCCTTCAAAAAAAAAAAAAATAAAAATAAACAAATAAATAAAATAAAATAAAAAGGATTGACAAACAGGTATAATAATAACAAGGAACTTTCTAAGAATATAAACCACGCGAAAGAAAGAGAAAAAAAAAAAAATTTTCTTCTTCTTCTTCTTCTCTTTTTTTAACCATCAAATACTCGACTGCATTATCAAACCAATACGGACTGGTTTTGGCGAGATCTGATGATTCGAATCATCACAAAGACGATCTGATATCTTTTACACTGACGATCCGTTTTGGTGAATCTGCAAAAGCAAGATCAGTTAGTTCTGGGATGTAGGTCAAAGAGTATTTGTAAATCAATTGTGAATCATAGTACATCAGAAATAATCTTTTCAACTTTCTGGAGTCTCCATGACACATACATTTAAAGCTATTTACAAGTTGGGAGGAGTCTGCCTGCCACTACGTATCTTTTGGAGGTATGATTTTACCTTCTTCTCCTGTAATGATCTCTTCACTTAATGGTTGCAATGATAAATATTTCTTTCTTAATTCATTTTGCTCTTGATGTTCAAGTTCATTAGCTAATTGTTTATTCAGCTTTTGAAGCCTCTTCGCTTCGATACGTGCAGCATCTTTTATTGGTCCTTGACGCAAGGCTTGACGTTCTGCTTGTTGAGAAAAATTTATAAATACAAATGTACCAAGTGCAAATGCACAAGAGGCTCCAAGTGTGATTTTTGATGCTGTTGACATGTTTTCGGGAGAATGAATGGGGTTTGGAATATTTTTTTTTTTTTTCACTCTGTTTTTTTTTTTTTTTTTTTTTTTTTTTTTTTTTTTTTTTTTTTTTTTTTTTTTTTTTTTTTTTTTTTTTTTTTTTTTTTTTTTTTCCCCCTCAGGTAAAGGTAGTTGGTGGAATTACAGTAAATAAGGCGATGCACTTAAATATTAGACATCATTAGAAAATTACAGGATTTAATTGGTGAAAGAGAAAACTTAGAGCTGGTGACTTCTTGAGGTCATTCTGTTAATTGAAATGGGCTGTGCGTGTAATCTACTAAGAAAAAAAATAGATGTATGATGGTCAATGTTAGCAAACTCAAATTTTTAATTATTAACCACCAGTTTAAAAACCTTTCTAAGAAAAAGGATCAATTAAGATAATTGGTTGTGTGTGGGCACCTGACCAGTAGCTTTTTTTTTTTTTTTTTTTTTTTTTGTACCTAAATGGTGTGAATTTCTGCCGTGCTTTAGTCATTACAGATATTCTATTATCTTGCCAGTCATTTGTAATAAAATAAACTAGTCATTCATAGGGAATATACCTTATTATCAATAAGATCGGAAAAAGGGTTTATCTATTGTTATATTAATCGTCATACATTTACAATAGTCGACAAAGCGAGCGAAGGGAAAAAAAAAAAATAATAATAATAATAATAAAAAAAAAAAAAAAAAAAAGCTAGAAATATAATTTAAATTACTCTCACCCGTTTTTCTTCAATTTTTGATGAATTGATTATACCAATTACAATCGAATCTTTATAAATAATTTTATGTTCAATTTAAAAAATTCAACAACAAAATAAGAGAGAGAGTAAAAATTAATTTTAACAGAAGAGAAAGAACGAAAGAGAAAAAAAAAAAGATCAGAGGAAGAAATAACGGAAATGACTTCACAATTCAACAATAATAACAATTCTACAACAATAGATTCAAATAATCAACAAGTCAACCTATCAGAAACTCCAAATAGTTCAATGCCACCTTCCTCTTCATCTTCATCACATTTCTCAAAACCCCAAGTATCAAACCTAACCAAAAATTTGTTGTCTTCCGGTGGACCTACTCCCGTGGGTATTAATGAGAATATTACCCCCAATGCAAATCAACACCTATTTAAAGACACTTCAACAAGTTATACGGACCCAATAACTAACAAATTCTTACCAACCACGAAAAATAATGCTGATCAAATAAGTAGTTCATATAGTGGAGGATTCCAACAGCCACATGGGGTCAACGATTCAATTAATTATATCCCTTCATCCCATAACACTCCCACTGCAATAAGCAGCTCTTATGCATCCCATCATTCATATAATGCATCATTACCGAGTGTGAATAATTTCGTTAGTCAAATTCCTCAACAACAACAACAATCTCTAAAATCACAACAATCCATTTCATCGAGTTTTAAACCTCCCACCGTTGTACCTAATGCAATTCCTACTACTGATGTGCATGATGATACTGCTAATAGATTCCAATCATTTACTTCTAATACTCCCTCCTCCTTCACTCAATCTTCATTTACATCGCAACAACAACAACAACAACTTCATCATCATAATCATCAGCCACCAACGTCGACATCTCAATATCTCGGGTCATTACAACAATTCCAAGAACCAAAACTTTCAAACTCATTCCCTAATACAACTATATCCCATTTCGATCGGCCTCAATCAAATCTACCTCAAAATTTTTCCAGCAGATATCAACTGCAACCTTTGGTGATGGATAAACTGGGTTCAACAAGTGGATCAAACACACCAAACGAGAACACTCAATTTCCAATAGACAATAAAATTCAAAGACCTCAAGTTAGAACAGTTCATTCAACACCTGCATTACCACGTGGGAACAACCATAAACAAAATCAACTTCAAAAGGAGCTGGAAAAGCCATTTGTTCAACCAGAACCTGATCATTATATGACTTATCATGAATTCTTACGTAATTTAACTATAAAGGATAATCAAGATGGATCAGCCACTTATGAAGAGCATTTGAATATAGTCGAGTATCCAGTAAACGACTTGATTGTAATGTTATCTTGTTTATTGACTAAAATTATTGAAGCCAATGATAAATTACATCCAAATCATTTCGAAAATACGATTGCTATTAGGCAAAAACTAAAAGAAGAAAAGAGACTCAAAAAATTACAACGTAAACGTAAGCTGCAGCAAGTTGCAAATGAAGACGACGATACTATACAAATGGATCAAACAGATGATGACAAAATGGATCAAGATGAGAATATAGAAGATGAAGATGATGACGGCGACGACGACGACGACGACGACGAAGAAGACGAAATGAAAAACAAGTATTTGGCTAATGTATTGGCCTTTCATGGAACAAATGTACCTGGAATTTCACTACAATCCTACTTGGCACGTGTTTTGAAATATTGTCCCGTTACTAATGAAGTGTTCTTATCGTTATTGGTATATTTTGATAGAATTGCCAAAAAGGCAAATAATTTGAATCAGAAGAAGAAGAATGGGCATAATACTGATGATCAATCGTCTGAGGCTGAACAATTATTTGTTATGGATTCTTATAATATTCACAGGTTAATAATTAGTGGAATCACTGTATCTTCAAAATTTTTTCTGGATATTTTTTATAAGAACCTTCGTTATGCTAAAGTTGGTGGATTACCATTGGAAGAATTGAATTATTTAGAATTACAGTTTTTATTACTTTTAGATTTCAAATTAATGATTTCAGTTGAAGATTTACAAAATTATGGTGATTTGTTATTAAGATTTTGGAAAAGAGAACAAATTGCAAACGAATTAGTCACCAATGAAAATAAGGAATTATGATCCCGTTTATAATGTTGCGTATAATAAAATTTGATGTTGTTTTAATAATGTATCCCTTCTTCTTTCTGTTCAATTCTTGCTTGTGATAATAAATAAATGAATAAATAATAATAATAATATGATGATGTAGGTAAACTTCAACCCCAAATACCAGATAAATTAAAAAAAAAAAAAAAAAAGAAAAGGAAAAAGAAAAAGAAAAAATTTTAAAAAAAATTAATATTGTAACCGATTATGACGGTCCGATATCAATCACCGATCGTTGCTTGAATTCTGTTGCATTTTAATAAGTGAGTATGGAAAAAGTCGCAAAAATTGGAAATTTCCCAATTGGGAAATCGTTATATTATTTTGCAAAAACCTCAATATTTTTGCAATCGAGCCCAAGCCTTGTTACCGCAGATAGTACGGGCCAATATGCTTACGAAGAGGGGATAGATGGATTCTCCTTCTTCCACGTTGGCTGTGTGTGATTTTTCTTAAACTTGGAATAATTGTGTGAAATTTAGTAATTACGCTTAATGTATTACGAATGTACATTTTTAATTTTTTTTCGTACATCCCTTAATTAAGCTTTAAAGTTCTTGGTCAAAAAAAAAAAAAAAGAATTAACTTTATTAACCCCCTTCACATAGTTTCAGTCTTGTGCATACCCCGGCTCTTTATATATATATATATATATATAGGTATATATATTTAGTAGTCGCTACAATTTCTATCAAGTTTTTAAAATTACACTTATTCCATATCTTCCGTAACTAGCCTATAAAATGGACAGAGCTTCAATATTGGATCAATATCTACCTACATGGACACCTACATCGATCCCCACATCAGTTAGTCTAACGACAATCAATCCCACAAACACTCTTGGTCTAGCATTCACTTTAATTGATTTACAAAATGCAGTAGCAACAGAAACAAATACCATTTCGTTATATTTTTTATCAAGAGAAGCTAGGGGTGCCGCTGCTACTTATACTATACTTAGTGCACAACAATACTTAGCCACAGCTACAGCTACCCAGGATTTTCCTTCTGTTACATCAGCCATGGTAAATGCCACTTTGAATTTGAAATATTTGGAATGGAAAGCTAATTTATACGCTATTGATTTATCGGTTCCTTTTAACGCCCTCTTTGCTGTATTTTTTGGACTTTCATTTTTATGGTTCTTGGGAGTTGGAATATGGAGCAAAACTATCTACTTCACCATCTGTATGGTATGTGGTTGTGGGTTAGAAATGGCTGGATACATAGCTAGAACATTAGCTCATTATTCATGGTCAAATCCAAACTTATTTTTATGTCAGATTATAAGTCTAACTATGGCGCCAGCTTTTATAATGGCAGGAATCTATTATCTATTAACACAATTAATTGTGGTTTATGGACGACGATATTCAATGTTAAAACCCATATGGGTTTCTTGTATATTTATTTTCTGTGACGTTGTCAGTTTACTCGTTCAAGCAGCTGGTGGAGCTGCTGCTGCTATTTCTTTGAGAATGTTTAAGGATTCTAAATTTGGAACGTACATTATGGTTGGTGGGATTGCATTTCAAGTTGTATCTATGACTTTGTTTCTTTTATTTTTATTTGACTTTATCAATCGATCGTTTTTTAAAGCAAATCCAAAAGTTGTATTTTCATTCATTCTGTTTTTTCATTTGTTGTTTAATACTAAAAAAGGAAAATTTTTAAAACAAGAATTGGAACCTTATTATAATCGGGAATTTGTATTCATAAGGGAAAGATCTTTATTTGGTTATATTGCGTTGATAATCCTTGTGTCGGTGATATTTGTTTATATCAGATGTATCTATCGAGTCATTGAATTAAGTCAAGGATGGAGAGGGTATTTAATAACTCATGAAGAGTATATATTTGCATTAGATGCATTAATGGTGTTTATAGCGTGTTTCATTTACGTTGTTTTTCATCCTGGGTTTATGTTTGGTAAGGATTCAGCAGATAAGATAAACGTTTACTCAAACAGACATAACAAAATAGAAAAGCATGAGCTTGAATACAATAACACATACAGAGAAACACCAAGGCGTTATCCAATGAGTCAAAAATATAATAATCCTAAAATTCTACCCACTCGATTTGCCGAGTATAAATCTAACCCGAAATCAGATACAGAAATTAATTCACTGGATGTTAAATTGGAATCATCAGTTGAGAGATCGGAATATGGTTCACCTACGTTGTAGTTTATGTATATTTGCATATATTAATCGATATAAGTTTTACTTTGCTCTTGGAATCCAAGCAGGTGCGTTCTTTATACAGTAGCTATCGGCACAACCACACGGTTTTAATTTCGTCACATCAGTTTGCTTGTCTTGGACAATTAGACATGGATGATACGAAGGAACGGTTGCTGTTGTGGAGATCCTAGCAGGAGGAATATAGGTCGCTTTTGAATATGTGGATAATCTTGCACTTTCCATTATTGAAAGGGACTGAAAATGGGATTGGAAAAAAAAAAATTAAAATAGAAATTAAAAGCAAATTGAAAAATTGGACAATTCAAAAAATAAGTTATAAAAATAAGTTTAAAAATAAGTATCAAAATAAATATCCAAATTGCAATGTATTTATATTTGCGGTATTTTTAATTTTATGGGACTTACTCATTTTGGCATCCAAAAGATAAGATAAACATTTTTTTTTTTCTCTCTGAAATTTGTGGAATTGCTGGCTACAATGTGTGTTTTATGGTTGCGCATCTCTGTGAATCATAGGGAGTATGGAATACAAAAGCCATTGATTCTGATTGGGAAGGGGTCACTTAAGCAGGAGGGATTCGATTACCGAAAACATTACTATTCATATTTACAAATTTCTGTATCAAGTAATTCACTTGAGATCATTTGATCATGGACTAACTCATTCCACATTTTGTAAAGCTGTGATTGTTAGTAAAAATAATCTTTCTTGTTTGTACAAATATACATACTTGTTTCTGAAGCCTTTCATGAACAAATTTTGAAAACAATATACCGAAACTGCACCACTTAACTCCAGTGGCTTCATCATGGTTATCTCTAAACAAGCGTGTTAGTAAATGCTAAACAGCAATTCTTTATTATTATTATTATTATTTCGCATGACGTACATTATTAATACTATACCATGGTTCCAAGATTTTATCGATAGCCATTCAATCTCAAAAGTAGGAATGGTTGCTTCATTTTTGTTTGACTTAATTAATTGATACACTTGTAGTAATACAAACTCAATCTGAGAATCAAAAGCACATTCAGAAACTTCCATTAATAATCTTATCCAAGTGATTATCGACTTAATTTGAGAAGAATCAACGTTTTTAAAAGCCTCATTAATAATAGAATTCATTATCTGTTTTTGGTTTCTACTTGACATTGATCTTTCTGTGTTGAGTACAAGATTGACAAATACATCAAACATTTCATTAGCAATTTTGTTTTTAAAAATAGAGCATTCTTGAACAATAGCTGGTAGCTGTTCAAACGACCCCAGTTCTATTTCTGCTTGAAAATAAAGTACAATAATTTGCTGGAGACATTCCTTCCAATCATCATCTAATTCTTGTCTACCAATAAAATTCTTCACATCCAAACATTTATCTCTTACCATATTCCAATCAAGAGGACTTAACTTGTTAGTACATGTAAATAGCATGCTTAAGATTGTTGCTCTTGCTTTCCATAAACAAAGTTGCTCTAGCTTGGGTTTTTCAATATCTGAAGAAATCATATCAATAAATTCAACACACATTTGAGAAAATTCGTTACCAAAAGTATTTAAATTTTTATCCTGACAAACAATTGCTATGTTATATGATTTACTAGCAAACCATTCTAAATCGTCTACTGTAAAAATATGTTTTTGTATTTGTGTCATTTTTTTGGCAATTTCGCAACATTTTTTGAGTAAATCTTGTAAAGATTGTAAAAAAATTTTATCCACATTTTTCATGTTTTCAAATTCAGTAATATACATTACTACTGCACATCTACAGCATGCAGGAAAAACAATACTATTTGGTTGAAGTTTTAAAATATCAATATTATTAAACTCATATTCATTAATACATTTGACCAACTTGAAAAAAATCTTTCCGACAGAACCGAATGATATTTTGTTCTTACTTTCGAGAATACAGGACGCAGCAGTTAATATAGAAAGTGGAGAATCACTATTAGTCACTTCATCAACACATTCCAAAAGCTTGTCTTCTTCTCCTAACATTAAATACGCACGAAATAAATTAAACTGTGTGAGCAACGACTTTTGATCTTCCGTTTCCATCAATGAAGCAGTGGAGATTACTTCAGAATATTTCTCAAGTGCAAAGTAATTGTTTTGAACTGCCCGTAAAATCTTACCTCTGTCTTTATTTTCCTTATGATAAATATAAAGCAACCTTGATGAAGCAAGCTCAAACCACAAAAGACTTTGCTCGTATTCCTTACTCTTGTAAAACTTTATACCTTGTGACCAAATAATTGCAATGATACTTGCTTTTGCTGTAGTTGACAATTGCTTTTGTAAAGTCTTTTCGGCAACTTGTAAAAACAGAGACAACTCTTGTTGTGTTTCTTCCGAATCCTTTTCACAATATAACAATGCATTGATAACAAATTTGTTAACAACCAATGTTTCACAAAAATCATTATTTGAACTAAGATGAGTGAGTAAATAATCCAAACACCTGTTCACACCTTTGAAACTTTTGTCAATACAAAATTTCATCAATTCAACGACTTGTGCAAAATTGGGAGCAATTTCAACAGATGTAACAAGCTGCATGAGAACATCTTCCACTTCTGTTTTGTTTGCATAATCGCAAACTTCAAAATAAAGCTGGTACATTTTAAAAATATTTGGAAAATGGTGACGCATATGTGTGATCGCTGTTTTAATATTTTCACCACTTTCTGAGGTGTCTATATCTTTATAGCATTTAACTAATAATGTATAACAGTTGAAGTATTTTTCATTAAAGAATTCTGTTTTGGACTCACTATCTTCCAAATATTTTATTGCTACCAGAACTAGGAATTTTGCGTTGTCAAAATCACCTTGGTCATACAAACGCAAGCTATGATTGTAAAGTACCCTACTAGATTCCAAAAGCAATGCTGAATCTGAAGGTTTTTGAAGCTTTGATAACTGGTTTTCATAACTCTTTGCCAAAATAAATTCATTAGAAATACCTGCATAGTTCAAGTTAAGGATAACCAGTTTAACTTGGAGATCGTTAATTAATTTATTTTTGTTATCCTTTAAGGAAACATCCTTTGCCAAGGTTGTTAACTTGTTAACAATTGGTTCCAAATATACATGACACTTTTTGGAAACAGCAATATTTTCGTTGGTTATAGAATCTATAAAGAGACTCACAAAACATGAAACATTATTGATACAACGATCTACATCAGGATTTAGTATTTCATAAATACTTAGTAACAAAACTGAAAATAATCTCACAGTACTTAAGGAAGCAATTGAGCTGGATGCATTCCATAATTCTGTTGCATTGATCTCTAAAGATTCCTGTAATCCCTTCGGTAATTGAACCATCTGTGACTTGCAGCTATCCAAATTTCGATACATGGTTTCTACCAAAGGCATTACAACACCTAGGATTGAATTCAATTTATAGGATTTTTCAAATTGACTTGAACTAACGATTCCATGAATCTCTTTGGAAGTTTCTATATTCAATGTCAGTACATCAATCCTCAACAGGGATGGCAAAGATCATACTTATAAAATTCGTAATTGAGCTTTCATAGTTTGAAACTAGTTGGGTCATTGTTGTCGTTGACGTTTTGCAACACGCAAAAAAAAAAAAAAAAAAAAAAAAACTCTACAGATACACTGGTGTATTACCCTAATCTACAAGAACCGTTAATTTCTTTTTATTTAACCTGATATATTATTATTATACATTTAAAACATGCTCTTTAAATACATTTATTTTTTACCAGTTTTTTTGGCAGCTTTCTTTTCTTTGTCTTGTTGTTCTTTCAAGACTCTCTTGACAATTTTTTGTTCTTCAATCAAGAAAGCTCTAACAATTCTTTCTTTGACACAGTTGGCACATCTTGAACCACCGTAAGCTCTTTGAACGGTTTTGTGGGTTTTAGAAACTTGAGCGTATTGTCTTGGTCTCAAAGTAGAGATACCAGCTAAAGCGGAACCACAGTCACCACATTTAACTCTTGAAGCAGCCTTCTTGACGTGTTGAGCAACTAATTTACCACCTGGGGTTTTAACAACCTTGATTTTGTTAGATCTGGTGTTGTCTAAAAAAAAATTGTTAGTATTATTGTCTTCAATTATTCACAAGTGGTTTGAGTCCGTTTTTCATTAGTTGCCATTATAAATAAATGTTGAATGGCTCCTTCGGTGGTTTTTGTATCAATATCCACCAATCTTGCTGTTAATATTATCCAAATACTCTAGTATATCTCAAAATCATCTCGTTCTTCTAAGATGATTTGCTGTTGTTTCAATCTGTTATTATTCCATTATCAACACGGACATCTTCCAACTTGCTTGTTTATTCTATCTATAGTTCAGAACATACATGGATTTCTTCTTCTGTAAGTGACACGTTGAGCCATTGTTGATATGTATCTATGTATAATCAAGAGAGCAAAAAATTAAAAAATTCAAATTTTCAATGTGTGAGAAACTTTTGTTAGAACTTTGGTACGCATTAGAAAAAAAAAAAAAAGTTCTGTATGAGCATCTTCTAAGTGTGCATATAAATTTGTATATACATATTTCTAGGGCTATAACCCTAATCAAGTGGAACAAACATCACTAATGTAATAACATGTATTGTATTTCACGTGTACAAATAGTATCTATTGGTTCATACATATATACTTACAATTTATTGTCATCCTTTTCAATGGCAACCACTTCCATTTCCAAAGAAACTCCCAATGGAAGTTCTTTAACAGCGACACAAGATCTTGCTGGTTTATGTTCGTTGAAATATTTACCGTAAACCTTGTTGAATTCAGCAAATTGAGCTTGCATATCAGTCAAGAAAATATTAGCTTTGACAATGTGGTTCAATGAAGAATTGGAAGCTTCCAAAATGTTGGAAACATTTTGAATCACTTGTTCGGCTTGATCAGCAATTGAAGCTGGGGCTGGTAATGGTTTGTTTTCAGCAGTGTATGGGATTTGACCAGAAACATAGATAAAACCTAAGGAATGTTAGTCACGAAATTCAGTAAATTGTTATAAAAAATATACTTACCATTCACTTTAATAGCTTGTGAATAAGAAGCAGCTGGTGGTGGTGCTTGGGAAGTTTTAACCTATTCGTGTTAGTAAATTGCACTGGACTAATATACAATTGTACATACTGGAGTGATAGAAGAATTGAATCTCTTGGCTGACATTATAGCTGTTTTGAATGATTGGGAACTCAATTTGTTAGCGAGCATAATGATTCGAGGTAACTGATAGAGGAAAAAAAATGTAATTTTGCCCCTTTATACTGAAAAATGGAGAGAAAACGAGTCAAAGGAGTTGCCGCTGTTCTCCGCGCAGATTGCAAAAAGAAGAAGAGAAAAAAACAACAAAGTAAAACTACACCAGAGTCAAAACTTGACTCCCTTCTTTTTTTTTTTATAGTTAGAATTGTCTATATTACTATTTCTTTTTCGATCTCTTCTTTTTTTTACTCTTCTTTTTGGATACTTCTTGAGATTTCTTGTTTGATTCTTCAAATTTACCTTCTCCATTCAAAAACTCAGTATTAAATTCAGCTTCAAAATGTTCTTCAGATTCCAGATTTGCTCCCAATTTTAATATCGAGCCGGATTCAATCACAGGCTCGAATTTTTCAAATAAAAGTTCCGCAAGATACAGAACTTTGCTTAATGTATTGAATTTTTCAATGAAGAATTTAAAATCTCTACTAATTTCTTCCAAATCATGTACAGCTTTATCATCACTTAACACAACCACCAAGTGCTGTTCAATTCTTTTTGCAAATAATTCAATTATGTTCTTATGTTTAGAATTCGCTTCAATGTCTTCAAAAATTGCATCTGTATTTTTACTTTCATAGTCAAGAAACAATTTGACCTCATCTTCATAAGAAATTCCCAATTTTTTATCATCATTATTTTCATTCTCTTCATGTGCAGCATTTTTTACTTTGAAAAATAATTGTCTAGCTTCAGGAACTTTACCAATCCAGTTGACAAACAATACTTGTAATTCGTTTCTATAATCATGAATGTCGTCATTATCCTGATGTGACAAATTGATTATACCAAGCTGAATAAAATGATTAATCATAAGACATAATACGGATAAAAGTTTCTTTGCAATAGATTCAGCTAAAACAACCTGGTACCCATCGTTAATTTCAATCCCATTTGTTGCAGATAAATAAATATTACTATTTGTTAAAAACTCGTGCAAAAGCATCAGCTGTTCGACTTCACTGAAAAGCAACTTTTCACCCTTTCGAGAAAATTCATAGGGTTGTGAATATTCTTTCGTTCCACGAAGACCACCAAGTAATTGATAAACATAATCTATCAACACAATTGATAAGTTGAGATTATGAGTTATAAACCAAATAAGCAATCTCCTGTAACCTGGGCACATCAACATTTCATCCATTGCAGCTCTTGCAAGTTGTGAATTATTGTGAAAAAAAACTTCAAATTTTGTAACGTTAAATATTGGAATAATCATTTTATTATTTTCATCTTGTGTTATTCTGATCGATTCAACCGTGGCCAGTGATGTCCAGTATTCATATATCTTTGTTGGAGTTACCGATGAATCAATATTGTCAATATTATCTTTAATCGATTTGGCAATGGTATTGATAACGACTTGACCAATTTTAGATTCTGCTTGTGAGTTTTGTTCTATTGAATTTGTACATAAAAATTCAAATGTATCAAACAATTCACTCCAAGAAGAAAAAAAATCATCTGAATCTGTTTTATTGTTTAAATCATCAAACTGTTTAAATTTTTTTAGTAACAGGTCTTGAAAGTGAGCGTTGTCTCCCCTAGGTATATCTCGCCAATCTCTTCCAAATTCATCAAACTCCATTTCTGGAACAGCTAGACCTTCAGCAACTTCTGATGACACAACTGAATTGCTATTCTTCTCCTCACTTTCTTCTTCACTTACTTCCTCCTCTTCGTCATCGTATTCATATTCCAACATGTATTTAATATCTTCATCGAATCTATCACAATACTCCAAATCTATCAAAATATCACCCAATTCAGCAATTTTCTTACATTGGTTAAGTTTTCTGCTAGCTTGTTCTTCATTTAAAGATGGTTTGTCAATGATCTGATGAACACCTACAGTGAATGATGTTCCTGAATATAATATTAGCATCGCAATAATAATTAATCTCATATCCAACAGTATTGCACCTCCATCAGTTTTAACTCTGGCTAATGGTTGTATAAAATTAAATACCGTTTCGTTTTTCAAATCGGGCCAATCAGCCATTGTCGTAGGAGTTTGGTCTTGATTCACGGACGAAGGATTTTTATTAAGAATCCAAGCTAGAACGTACCTTATAGAACTGGATCCTTTTAATGTTTGTTGTACAATCAATGGAGTCTCATCAAGAGTTCCCTTTTCATGATTAAGAAATTCAATTCGTCTGTCGATCTCTAATCCTAATAATATAATATTAGTGTGACATTTCCATAATTTCAAAAAATAATGCAAGTATGGGTTATTCACTAAATTATAATCGCCCGAAGTAGGAATAAACAATTTATACATGACTAGTATTATTACACATGCAATTGAATACACTAGTTTAAGATTATAATCATTTTGAGATAGTGATTTCTTAGGAGTCCATATGGACAAATTATCCAAATAATGACTCTGGTCATTGTTGACAAATCTTAGATCTAACTCATCTTCTGAATTTAGTAGTTTATGAATTTGACGTAAAATTCCAAACAATATTGTAGATATATCAAATTTTATAGACTCCATAGGTAGACTCGAGACATCATGCTGTAAAGTGTATGATTTATACAGAATTGCAATCACCAAATCTGCGACGTAATCCACACTTAGTACTAAGTCAGAAGATTCTTCTGGTTGTGTAAATGGATCACATAATGAAGCAATTGTTTTAAAAATAATTGGTTCTAAATCACCCTCATCTTCGAATGACAATCCAAGTAAACTCGCAATTTCATTATGTCGCTTTGTCAAGTTCTTTGTTTGTCCATTTAGCGGAAGTGCAAACTCAAATTCAACTTTTTCTATATCTTCTCCTGATTCGTTGTCCAGCATATCATGTCACTTTAATTGTTGAATGTAATACCGGATGTCTTTTCGCTGGACACTTGTGGCGAGACGCACGCAACCCCATCAAAAAAACAAAA
>JAKTXM010000033.1:39695-54763 GCA_030582575.1 Candida buenavistaensis | reverse complement strand
AAAATACAATACTTTCGATTGCCAAGTTTCTCTTTGTAGGTTCCAGCGGAACCAATGTACCAAGTCCTCTTGGAGCTACAAACAACGCCAATTCTTTTCTTCTTTGTGGTGTTTCTATAAACGATGAAAATCCACAGGCTACAGCTCCATTGGCAACACAAATTGTATCATCCCATTTGATTTTTGGAACATTTGGAAAAAGTTTCGGGAACAACCTGGTTCTAGCTAAACATACCGCGTACCAATAAAATCCAATATAAGCACCCAAGAAACAAGAAGATCTGATTGAAGACTTAATCGCACGTAATAGACGAGCACTTATCTTGGTCTTCAGCGGGAAAACCAACATGAACAAATTCAACGGCCCGTAAAGAGTGATGGCAAACTTGAATCCTCTCCAGAATCTCCATAATGCATGAAGTTCACAACTTTTGGTTTTAAAAGCATGGACAGCTTCACATTCTATTGGTTGAACTAACACAGTGTTTCCGCGTTTGGGGTCTCTTCCATATTTCTCAAAATAAGGTCCCAAGTAATCTTCATGAGGTCCGTGTTCCCCATAAACTAATTCTTTCAGTTTGATGTATCTCAAAGCTTGCCACATATCAATATCCATATTTGCAGCAGATGTGATCCATTTGTGGTAACTTGGAGGTAATTTGTCTGGATGATAGAACCAACAATACATTATACAAGTACAACTAACAATAAATAATGACGCATCCCCATAACCGGAGAGGGAAGCGGGAGTAACTTGAGATAAAGTTGAGGAGAGTGCTGTATCCATAGCTCTTGTTGCTACTAACAAAGTCAAATCCAAGGAATTGTATCTTCCGTAACCAACTATATGATTCTGATAAGCCGGGAAAGTGATCAAAGCCGAGATCAATGCTGAAATCAACGTGGAAAAGAATATGTTAGCTCTAGGTCTCCTTATCAATTTTTTCTTCAAGATTGTATAAATCAAAGGATCCAAGATATTAATTCCTGCAACTAAACTTGCAGCAAATATCGGGAACTTGAGTGGATGCAAAGCACGTATCATAGATTTTTTGATTCTGGGAATAAGTTCATCATATTTATTTTTCTTGATAGCTTTTATTAATGTCCCAATAGCCTTTGGCAATATCAAGTAAAGGTATGCGTAAATAAACGCTTTAAACGATGGTTTGGCAATATTATCACGAATATGCTTGATTAATTGTTTTTGTAGCCTTTTGTTTCTTAACAAACTTGAAGTTAACGACAGCATGACAAACAAATTATGAGTTAATGAAATATACATCAACTATCGGTTTTGTTAAAACAAGAGTCGACAAACTCGATTTTATTTCCAAATTTGAAAAAAAGAGAGAAGTAATTGAACTTTTGTGTTTATATGAAATTCTATTAATGGTTGATACACGCTTTGTTGCTAAAGTATGGGCGCGCGTCTATTTGAAATTTTTCAGTTACCTGTGATTTTATTCTCCAACAATTGATCACCACACGACCGTGTTTTTTATTTTTTTTTTTTTTTTTTTTTTTTTTTTTTTTTTTTTTTTTTTTTTTTTTTTTTTTTTTTTGTTGTTGCTGTTTTGATGTGTTGGTCAAATCGAGCCACCAAAATTTCCTTGCATATATTTTTACATCAAGGTAGTTTATACCCAATTTTTATTTTATATTCAATAAAGACAATAAAGCAATTGTACTACATTATTCTACCAAATTTTATTATTATTAGAAGATGGTAAAGATTAGTGAAATTGCACGTACTTCAACATTCACTTGGAGTCTGAATAATTTACCATTATTAGCTGCCGGTACAGTAGCAGGTGCAGTAGATGCCAACTTCAGTTCTTCTGCAACTTTAGAATTGTGGGACATATTTTCACCAACAAACAAAAACGAACCAATCTTTTCTGCCCCAGTTGAAAACAGATTCTACGCATTAGCATGGTCCAAACCATTTGAAGATAGACCACAAGGATTATTAGCCGGAGCTTTTGAAAATGGAGTTGTTGAATTTTGGGATGCTGATATTTTGATCAAGACAAAAGATCTTTCTAAGGCTTCAGTTCACAAATCCAATAAACATACTGGGGCTGTTAAGTCTTTACAATTCAACCCAATTCAAAATCATGTATTGGTTACAGGAGGATCTAATGGTCAAATATTCATTTGGGATACTAAAACTTTTAGTGAACCATTTGCTCCTGGTCAAGCAATGACTCCAATGGATGAAATTACTTCAGTTGCATGGAATAATTCTGTGGCCCATATTCTTGCTAGTACTGGTAATGGTGGTTATACTTCAATTTGGGACTTGAAAACAAAGAGAGAAGTTTTACATTTGTCTTATACTAGTGGATCAGGTAGAGCCAATTTTTCATATGTTTCATGGCATCCTTCTCAATCAACTAAGTTAATTACCGCAAGTGATAACGACGCTTGTCCTGTTATATTAACTTGGGATTTAAGAAATGCTAATGCTCCTGAAAAGATATTGGAGGGCCATAAAAAGGGTGTTTTATCTTTGGATTGGTGTAAACAAGACCCAACATTATTAATTTCCAGTGGTAAAGACAATTCAACATTTTTATGGAATCCAATTGAAGGAATCAAATTAGGCGAATACCCAACTACTGCTAATTGGGCGTTTGAAACTAAATTTGCTCCTGCTGCTCCAGATATTTTTGCTACTGCTTCTTTTGATGGTAAAATTATTATTCAAACTCTTCAGGATACCTCCCCACCAATTTGTGCAAAAGTTAGCTCCAGTGACGACAATGAATTCTGGAGCGAATTATCTACAACTGATACTCAGCAACCTGTATTTGAGATTAAACAAGCCCCACAATGGCTCAACAATCCAGGAAGCGTTTCATTTGGTTTTGGATCTAAGTTGGTAATTGTCAAGACAGATTCAAACGGTAAATCAGTTGTTGAAGTCAACAAATTTATTGCCAAGGGTCAAGAAAAAACTGTCAAATTATTTGACGATTTAAAGAATGATAACTATTCTTCCATTATCGAAGACAAGTTAGCTGGAGAAACTGTCAACACCAATAACAAATCTGATTGGGAAGTATTAAAGAAGTTATCCGAAACAGGTAAAGATTCCTTGTTTAAAGAAGCTGGTAGCGAAGAAACCAAAGAACCAAAGAAGGACAAAGAAAATAAAGAAATCAATGGTGACGCTGATTTCTTTGATCATTTGGGTGAAACTGATACTTCCAAGAAAGAAGCGGTTTTCGTTCCGGAAGGAAATTTTAAGTTATTCACTTCAAGCGAAAGTGAAGATAACAAAAAGTTGATTAATCTCATTTTGAGTAACAAGATTGAACAAGCTGTCACCTCTTGTTTGGACCAGAAAAAACTTGTTGAAGCTTTAGTATTAGCATTAGATGCTTCTGATGATATTAAAAAACAAGTCAAGAATGCTTATTTCAAAAAGAACAAAGAAAACAATTTGTCTCGTGTAATTTATAACTTTTCTTCAAAAAATATTACTGACCTTGTTGCACATGCAAATGTTGACAATTGGAAAGAAATTGCTGTTGGTGTTACTTCATTTACTTCAGACTCTTCGGAATACAACAACAAGATGTCCGAATTAGGTGATCGTATTTTGCAAGCCAAAGATGGTAAAAGAGATGATGCTGTTATATGTTATTTGGCTGGTGGTGCTTTGGACAAGATTGCCAATCTTTGGTTAAAAGAATTACCTGATTATGAATCCGAACTATTGAAACTGAAAACTGAAGAAATTGCTTCACCATCTGATGCTCGACTTCAAGCATTGACTAATTTTGTTGAAAAAATTGCTACTTATAGATTTATAACCAATTCAACTGGCGAATTTTCCGGGCCAATGGCTGAGCCACTTTCTAAAGCAATTTTAGAGTTTGTTAATTTAGTTGCTGGTACTGGTGAATTTGATTTAGCTAACAAGTTTTTGCAATTATTACCAAGTGAGTTTTCTGGGACTGAAAAGGAAAGAATTTTGAAAGCTACATCTAAGGAACTCAAGCCAGCTGTCCATGTCAAATCTACTGCTGCTTCTAAAGCAGGAGGACCAAGAGCAGCCACTAGAAGTCCTGCTGTTCCAGCCCCATCTACAGGATATATGCCACCACTTCAACCACAACATCCACAACAGCCAGTACCAGCTCAGGCTCAACCTGTTGGATATGGTCAACCTGCTGGATATTCTCAACCGTCATACCCGTCTGCTACGCCAAAAGCAAATCCATATGCTAGAACTAATCCATATGCACCTGCTAATAATATTTACAAACAAGCATCTCCGGTTGTCACTCCAACTGGATTAACTGGTGTTCCTCCACCTCCGCCAAAAGCAAATCACAAGCAAGAAACTGAAGGTTGGAATGATTTACCAGATACGTTCAAAGCTAAGGCTGCTGCTCCTCGTCGCGCTGCAGCTGCAGCTGTAGCTGTGCCTGGCTCCCCTGGCCCATTATCTTCTGCTCCGAGCCAATTTGGTAGTGCTAGTTCTGGTTCTTCAGCCGGACCGCCAAGAAGAAGCATCTCTGCTGCAAATACAATTCCCCCTCCACCACCAAAGAGTGCCTCTGGTAGCCGTGCAACATCAAAAACTCAAGTTCCAACTGTAGCTGCTTTACCAAAACCAACTCCTGTATCCAGTAAATACGCTCCATCTGCGGATTCTATTCAACCACCTTCACAAAGTTTTGCATCTCCAAATTTGAATTCATCTCCAAGATTGGCAAAGAAAAATCCTTATGCACCTCCTCCAAGTGATCAACTTCCACCTAGAGTTTCATACGCATCACCTCCAAGCCATCAATACAACAATGGGCCAGCTACACCAACTCATGCTCCTCCAAAAAACCCATACGCTCTTCCTCCAACAGCTGCCGCTCCACATGCTGGAATTGCTCCTCCTGCTCCAGCAGCAGCAGCACCGCAATCTAAATTGGGGACTGCTGCTCCACCGCAACAGCCATTTGGTGCTGCTACTCCATCTACAATCCAGCCTGCTTTCAATGGTGTTCCACCACCTCCACCTCCAGCAGGTCGTATTTCTTCCACAAGGGTTGAACAACCACCGGCTAGAGAACCAGAAGCACCTGCTAAACCAAAGCATCCATCGGGTGATAGATCGCACATTCCTTCTGGCTCGTTACCTATTTATGATTCCTTGACTAATGTTCTTGAAGCTATTAAACCAAATATACCAGAGAAATATGCTAGACATGGTACTGATATGGAACAAAGATTGAATATTTTATTTGATCATTTGAACAATGAAGAGATTTCTAAACCGGTTGTTGAATTGTTAAAGACCATTAGTTCCAGTTTGGAATCAAAAGATTTTGCTAATGCAACTGCGGTGAATGTCCAAATTGCAACTGATCATAGTGACGAAATTGGTAACTGGCATACCGGTCTTAAACGTCTTATAACAATGGCCGAGGCAATGTACTAGGTGTATTTTATATATTGTTTTTTGTTTTATATAGTTTTAAATGTACAGTGAAAAGTTAAAATGCAATGAACTTCTATTCGTATAAATGCTATATATATATCTTAATAAAAAACCACTTCAGCCAACTTTGCACCACCATAATCTCCGTCAGTTGGCTCAAGATTGTGAATCTCATTGACTTCAATCAACAAGAACCTACTATACAAATTCAAGTCCACGGAAGTGGTATTGTGTCTAGTAGGAACAATGACTTCAAAAAATTCCTTTTCATCATATGGAGAAGATATCACAATGTCATCGGAATGCACCTCTTCAAATACCTCGCTTTGATTGTACAATTTATCATCCGGGTTGGCGTATTTATAACTATCGTATAATTCATTACCGAAATCAACACGAGCAAAAAAATCAGTCACGGTGGTGAAGTTGGTACCAGTATATTTCGATAATTTTAGATTTCTAGGTGGTCGGTCGGCCCAAATGAATGTAACGCCAGTGATGTTCTTAAACTCCTTCAAGTCGACAAGCACTTTTCCAGCAGTATCGTTATATTTCACTTGCCATCTTGTAGTGTTGTCTCCATCGTTGATCAGGATGGCAGCATCTCCATATGCACCTTCTGTTATGTTGTAGAAATTGGCTTGGCCACATTCAGATATACTATCTGGGAAACTTATGTCCGGTTTGTAAAGTGCAAATGAATTTTCTTCGTTATCGTTGATGGTATACCTTCCATGATTTGGGTTTCTTTCAGCAAGTAAAATTTTAATGAATCCCTGCGCATTAGGGTTTGTTTTACCTGTATTTTTAATTATAAAATGGGTTTCATTTATAGACATTGAAAGTGTATGATTATCGTACTTAATATTTTCAAATAAAACACCATCGCCTAAACATGGTAATGCGATTGGATCCAATGACAATAAACGTACAATCTTGTTATCTTCAATAGTGTAATCAAATCTCAATCCTGTCAACCCTTGTAGTGTTGCTTGTAGGAATCCACCATGTGCAGTTAAAAATGGGAAAGCAGGATGCGTACCTCCATTAGTCAAAAAATTATCATTATTTTGTTCAGAAAATTGTGCAAATGGGCCGCGAAGGAATGGTTGAACAGCTTTATGAAGATAAGATTGTGAGGCACAACCAGTTTGAGCCAAATTTGCTGCAACAATTGAAAATATTGGAAATGTCATTGCTGGTCCATAACTAACTTGTTTCATTGAATAAAATTCCATGTTTATGTATGCTTGCTCCGAATCAATTAATTCATTTTCTAATGGGTATGTCATCATAATGACATCGGCTTGTTTTATAGCAACAGATGAGTTCATACCTGAGTATTCTAATGTAATATTTTGATAGTTCTCTGCTGTAGGAAGGTAAATGCTTCTTTCAATATCTCCAAAAATATCAGGAACTTCTTTATCTAAATGGCTACCAACTACTTGTGCCAAACTCATAACTAAAGCTATACCTGCATTTGTGTAAGCACCATTGTCTACATGATTAGCATATTCGTCTGGGTCAGTAAGATTTCTTGTCATATATCTACCAACGGTATCGTTGAAATAAACAACATATTGGCTGAAAAAGATAGCAGCATCAGTAACAATAGGGTAAACTACATTCTCCAAATATCTATCATCTGCACTACCACTGACATATAATTGCCAACCAGCCATGGCAACAGCCATGTTAATATGGTATTCATAATCTACACATGGTCCTGTAGCAGTACAATTACCAAATCTTCCACTTGTCCATGGATATACTGCCCCTCCATAACCATCAGGTACATTTTCAATTGCTTGCTGACGTGTATGAAGTCTATAATTGATTAAACTTTTGATATGACTTGGAGCAAATGGTAACAATCCATTCAACATCCATAAATCAGCATCCCAAAATACCATTCCCGCATAACTATCAGAACTCAATCCACCAACTCCCAAAGCACCTGTCACACCTTGTGCATCGGGTCTAGTGTTGGATAACAAATGAAATACTGAGGCTCTAGCACCTAGATTTAACAATGAATCACTAGGGAAAGTTATTAAAGAACTATCATTTGTTAAATCCAGCCAGCCACTTTTGTGCGAATTGATGACTTGGTCAGTATTACTGCATTCGCTTGAAACTTTTTTGGCAAATTGAACTACGTCATTTGAACTTTTGAATTTTTCAGGATCCAAATCAGATGATACAATTCCAACAAATTTTGTAACTTGAATGTTTGAGTTACAATCAATAGTAATTTTGGCTTTCTGTGTTGCAGTGTCATTTGTATTTTCTCTTACGATATGCCCATCAATTGCAAGGGTGGAATATATTGCACCATGAACATAAGGTAAATTATATGGTTGAAACAGTATGAATATTCCTTGATCATCAAATGAAACTTCATTCAATTGACATCTTTGGGAAGTGCTAAAATCAAGCTCATCATTTACAATAATCTCAACAGTATCATTTCCAATGTTTGCAACTTGTAAAGATACCACACCTAAATTGATATTGTTACGATGTGCCAATATTTCATACTTCACGTTAATAGTATCCAACCAAGTGAATTGTGTAGTTACTATCCCATTGTTCAAGGACATGTTTTGAACATAGTTGGTGATCTCTCCTATTTGGTCTAAGGATGGATCGAGTGTGAAATTTTCACCATTCAACGCCAACGTTAATGATAAACTAGTCCATTGCGGAACGGCAGCAATGACACTTTCGTATCCTTTTTCTGATAATTCAGGAAAATTTGTACCACTGGTGTTTTTTTGTATGTTGTAGAAACCAGCAATAAATGCGCCTGCAAATCTTTTGTCAAAAAGTGGCCATCCATTGGATAAATCATCTTCATTTGCTTCCAGTGAATTAGTTAATTGATCATAAGTAAAACCTTGTCCTAAGTTTGGAATTCTACTCCCGATGTATCCATTAGCTACATATGGTTGTTTTTGATAACGATTATGTTTTGAAAATTCAGTTGTACCAACAACATTTGTAACGTTGTCATAAAATGCTTTATCAGAAAATTTTATTTGACTAAATAATTCTTTGTTTTCTACACTATTGATTAAATCATCAAGGTTTGTTTGGTGTATCTCGTTTATAGATCTAATCTTACCACTAACGGTGGGGAATGCCTCGCAGAATTTGACATTCACTAAATGAAAAGTAAACACTAGAAAAATATTAGCCAACACGGTCATCATGATCCACAATTTTCTTTCCGATAGAGCTCTGATGCAAAATTGTAAAAACGATTGGTTGTATTTTTTATTATCTGCTATATTAAAGGAGATTTTCCCTGCCATATTTATAGCAATAATTAAAACTTCATTTATAGACTAATCTCCAAAATTAAATTACACAAAAGTGCATATGTGAGCGCCGGGAGAACTATAGAAAGTCAAGGAATATGCTTGAGTGATTGAAAATGAGCAAGGGTTTGAACTCTTTAAAAAAATAGAAATTCACGTTAATTCAAGTTTGGAAGTGTCGAATTAAATTGAATTTTGGAAAGTCTCAGAACAAAAAAAAAAAAAAAAAAAAAAAAAAAACAAAATTAGGCAACTAAAAGAAATTTTCATTAAAAACGTATAAATGGGGGTTAGTGGGTTAAAATAATTGTTATTATTATTATTATTATTATGTAAGGTTGCTATTACTCATAAGAGGAGGTAGAGGGATGGATTACAAAAATAACACGATACAGAACCTACAATCAGTTCTTTTATGTAAGATTTTAGATACACATTCACGATAAGCGGGATCGAAATTCTGTGTGATTATGTAATATGGAAATCTAGTTCAATTCAACTAGTATAAGCATTAAATACACGAAAGGTATTTTTACCCCTTAACCAAATGATAGCAAAGGATACGGCTCAGCGGTAGCAATCTTCTGTAGATAGGCATAATTATTGTCATCCAAAAGGAGAATAGTTTTCTTCTTTTTCTTTGAACAATGGGGTAAAAGGGGGTTTAATGGGGGGTAACGCTACGCATTCTTACTAATCTGATGACACCAGAAACTCAATAGAAAACCTCCTGGTGGTGACCAATAACACGTTTAATTGAGATATAAACGAGTATGGGTTTAATGCCACTTTATATTTGATTTTATTGATTTTTATACTTTAGATTTACTCTTTATCCTGCATATTGACTGTGTAGTGGGACGTGTTCTTAGTGAGAAAAAAAAAATGTGAACGTTAAAGAGTACTTAACCAAAACAATGTTTTCCTTTGCAAAGAAACTAGTCGATAGATTCGAAGGAAATGCTACTTTGGATGCAACTGTTGATGACCCTTATTATAAGAATGCCACCGGGATTAACAATAAAGGATACGCATTAAGAGTATTGAATGTGATCCCTCATTCAACAGCACATGAAAAAGGGTTCGAATCATGGTTTGATTATATCATTAGAATTAATAATCATGAATTACCAATGCTTTATCCTTCCTTGTCTAATTTTGCTTATTCGATAAATGAAGATGGAACAATTAATTATGGTGGAAATACTACCGTTGAGCAAGCAGCGGCCATAAATTTTGAATTAGTATTACAAGAAATTAATACATTGGCCAAACATGAACAAGAACTTGTGCTTGATGTTTGGAATGCCAAAGGTGGAATTATAAGACAAATTTCTGTTTCATTGGCTCCTTATGAAGCTATTGAAGGCACAGCAGATGATTCAGTTTATCAATTATTTGTCAACAATTTTAAACAAATTGGATTGACCGTAGAGTCTCAACATTTGACAACAGCAACTTATGTTTGGCGTATTTTGACAACGCATCAAGGATCACCTGCATTTATGTCCCAATTGATTCCATATTCAGATTACATAGTTGGATGTGACTCTGCGTTTCCAACCGATCCAAATGGAAAAGGTCTACTTACCAAAGGAGGAGAGTCTTTATTATCTAAAACAGTGTTGAATTATTATAACTACCATTATTCAATTTCAAACGAAGATAATATTCCGATCACACTATATGTTTATAATCATGATTATGATATTTTACGTCCAGTCACAGTCAACCTTTCTCGTAGTTGGGGAACAGGACACAATAGAGGCATTCTTGGATGTGATGTAGGGTACGGATTATTGCATAGAATTCCTGAAGTTGTTGGTAAATTTGATACTCATTCAATAGTTGATGATGTTCTTTTTGAAAATAGTCAGGCTGTTGGATACCAACCACAACAACAATTACCTTCGCAACATTCAACTTATGTTCCTCCATCTCCTGAAAAAATTCATGATAGTAATATAATCAATTCTCCTCCTCCAGCAATGGGTACAAGTGCACCACTACCACCACCACATCGTACATCTACAAGAAAGAAGAAACATGTTGCTCCAAAAGATGCCCTTGAGGGATTGGATGATTATATGAATGAAGAATTAGAAAAGTCAAAAAAATTGGATGCTTCCTCAAAACCAAAGACCGCAACAACTGGTGAAACACCACCACCTCCTCCTCCTCCACCTCCCCCATCAACGACAGCTAAATAGTTTAATATATATCTTAATAAGTGCGTCGTGCATAATTTGTAAGAGCCAAAAAAAATAAAAAAAATGAAAAAAAAAATGAACTCTAATGCCTACTGTCGGGATTGAACCGACGATCGCTCCATCACTGGAATAAATTATACGAGTGGAGTGCCTTACCACTTGGCCAAGCAGGCTAAATTTCGTTCAAAAAAGGGCCATTTAGATTATTTTTCTGTAATATTCTAATCAATAAATCAAATTAAAATAACAAATATTAATAATCCCTCCATGATAGTAGATCGCCATATTCTATTCAAATCGTAATTTATTAATTTTCTACTATAAGAAAAAGAAAAATAAATAAATTAAACACTTCATTAACACCTCTCTATAAAATTACAAAAAAAAAAAAAAAAAATACCACTTTAAATACCAAAACTTCCTTGGACAAATGCAGCACGTAAGTTAGCTTTATTGGTTGTAGCATTCTTGTTATGTTTTGCTCCAACAGGTACCATGTTCATCATATTTCCATTTTTGTTTCGAGGACTAGCTGCCATCATTGGTTGCATTTGATGGTGATGATGATGGTGATGTTGTTGTTGTTGTTGTTGTTGTTGTTGTTGTTGTGGTGGTGGTTGTGATGATGGTTGCATCATCATCATTCCATTTGGCGATGGCGTATAATATTGTTGGTATTGAATTTGTGGGGGTTGTACAAATTGCATTGGTTGTTGATATTGCATTGGTTGTTGATATTTCATTTGTGGCTGTTGCTTTGGTATTGGCATTTGCATTGGCATTTGCATTTGCATTGAAGATTGAATTGGTTGTTGATAATGTTGAATTGGTGATTGAGGTCTTGAATTAAACTGTGGTTGTGGTGGTGCTGGTTGGAAATGTGGTGGTTGATAATGGGTCGGTCTAGGCAAGTTTTGTTGTGGTGGCTGTGCCATTGGAGGGGTTGCATGATATACGCAGGGCTGGTGTACAGGAGTGACTGGATTATTTGCAGGTGTTGACATTTTTGGTTTCACTGGAGTCAATGGAGGCCCATTGGTACTTGGTTGTCTTGTTTCATCTTGCATAAAATAAGGATGAGCAGGAGATTGTGCAGATTGTGCATTCAAAGGCGTACCAGGAGATTGTTGAGCAATAAAAATATTATATTGTTCTTTTGGAACAACCAATTGTTCATGTCCAGGAAATTCTTGGTTATTATGAAGATTGGCCGATTGAAGTTTAGGAGAGCTTACAAATCCCATATTTGGTGAATTCATGCTATTGGGTGCTTTTGGTGGTGCAAACACAGGAATTGGTTGATCTTCTATTGTTTTAGCAACTGGTTTCTTTTCAAGATGTTGGGTAGCTTTGATTGTGGACACAGTTTCAATGGTAGATTCAGATGTCGCTTCAGGATGTGGTAATGGCTTGGTTTGATCGCATGGTGTCCTCTTCACCTTCCGTGGAGTATCTTTCTTTGGTGATGAATCCTTTTTCTTTGGTGTTTTCTTTTTGGGACTAGGTGAACGGTCTTTCTTTTTCTTAATTGGGGTATCTGGCATTCCAGGTATTTGAGGTGGTGGCACATTTGATGGCAAAATCGCAAATGGAAAACCCGCTGCTTGTGCAGCTGCCAATTGGGCTGCTTCTGCTTGTTTAACCAATTTTTTCTTTTCCTTCTTCTTGCGTTTCTTTTCTTCCTTTCTTCTTTCTAATTCTTCTTCATCAGTTTCTGAATCTTGTTCTTGTTCTTCAACTTGTTCGGTAGTGTTTATGACAATTGTGGAATCATCGTTTGTTTTTTCAATTTCATTAGTGATTGTATTATCAGGTTGATTGTCAAGTGGTATATCTCTCATTGCGTTACCAGCTGGTGGTTGTAATATTTGATGTGTTCCTGTAGGTTTTTCTAACTCAACAAAATAGTTATCATACGGTTCATCAGAAACTGTCTTTTGTTTTGCATCAATTTCAGGATGATATACATCAAATGGTTCATAATATTTGTCCTCTTTCAAAGTATCAATTGTATTGTCATCACTTTTTGATGGTGAAAATGTATTATCAGGAGTACACGAGTGTCTATTATGTAACATCAGTTCTTGAGATCTTGGAGTAGCTGAATTTGGATCTAATGATGAAACACCAGAAATGACTGATGAAGGAGCCTTTCTTCCAATTGGATTCTTTGATGGAACTAACATATCTCCAGTTGTAGTTTTGGTGAATCTAGACGCGGGATTAGTTAATTCTCGAGATGAAACCATATAAGGATCGGTATCTGCAATTGGATAAATAAAACTAAATTGATCACTAAACAGTTTATCAAAACCAGCCGATTCTCTAGTGAGATAAGGTGGAGCAGAGTTTTCAGTTAAATGATCGGATGTTGCATCACCACTGGATCTACTTGAAGTAATGTCCAGACCATCTTTATAATAACCCATATCTGAATTTCTTTCAGATGATGAAGTTGAATAAGTGAACTGTTGGTTTTCTTGATGCGTTGATGAGTCTTCATGTTCAGTTGGCAATGGAGGTAAAGGTGTATTTTTGTAATCTTCCTTGGAAAGTTGTCGTCTATGTCTACTCAACATTCTCTTGTCCAAATTAAAGCGTTGCAAGTATGATTCTGAATTTAAAGTTTTTTCAGTTATCACTATCCATTTTTGAAATCCTAAAACTTCAGCTTCAACAACTATTGAACGTCCAAAAATTTCCTTTGCTACTGATGGTTGATCACTACTTAATGAGGATAACCATGTCCATATAAAATAATCTTGAATTGATACATCTTTAATTGTGATTTCTGAAAACAATGGAATATCTGGATCTTGTTGAATTTTTGATTCACTCCATCCCGGTACAAGGTTAAATTTCGATATTATTGGTTCTGCTGAAATTCTTGATAATATTCTTTTTGATTCATCAGTTAATGAATTAACAATTTCATATGTACCTTTCTTGGAAAATAAATTTTTTAAAATTGTATAGTTTTCAATTGATAAAAAATCATCTTTTTTGTCAAATTTTAAATTATGTCGTACTTTACTTATTAATTCGTATGGATTTTTGGATGGTTGAGTAGTTGATACACAAACACATGGTATTGTAATGGTATTTCTTAACATTCTTCTATCTGATTCATTTTCCGATGATGGTGGATATTGTGTAGTAACTAATAATGATTGTAAAGTTTTAGGAATTTTTAAAGTATCTGAATTTGATTCTGGTAGCATTGATCTTAAAAATGCCAAAACCAAATGAAATAATGCATTTGTCGATTTTTTCCAACTATCAACCCCTTCAATAAAATTGTGTTCTATTTGATCCTGTGTTGCATCGTAAAATGGAGATTTTAATACTTGTTGACGACAACTGAAAGCCCAAAAACTAGCCATTTTACTAATTTTTCGGCCACTTAAGTAGTTAAATTGTGAATTGGAAGTAATACTTAAAATCAAATCCAAAAAATCGTATACTATAGATGCATGAGCAGGAGATGATAAACATTTTGGCATGATTGTTAAAAATGCGTTTTTAGGATGGCCCTTTTCTGCTTCACGACGTTTGAATTCGAGATAAATATCCCATCCTATGATTTCATTGTTTGGCAATCTTGACCAAAAATATTTCAATGCACTTATTAAAGTGAATTCATCAGTTTTCGTACAAGTTTGTTGTAATTGTGAATCATCATGAAGAAGTTCTCCTTGAGGGGCAATTAAAGATAAAAACAATTCCAATTTCTTGTCATTAATTTTCGAACGGAAAGGTAGAAAAATATGTGGAGTTTTGGTTCCTCTTTTTTTCAATTCTTGAGTTATTAGATGTAAGATAGATTTCAAGTTCTTTCGACTAAATTGATCTGGTTGCATAATACCTGCATCAATAACGGTGGATTGTGATAAATAATGTTGTTGATTTATAGTTATTTTATGGTTTGATGGTGGTATTCTTGGTAATTCCAAATTGGCAAGCTCCTGCTTGTGTTTAACCAGGACCATGATTAAAAGTGTTGTATAGCTAAGATTGCAAACTTTCTATTTTAAATATATATATGAAACGAGTATGCTGAAAGTTTGGGTAATCCTCCGA
>JAKTXM010000033.1:0-39595 GCA_030582575.1 Candida buenavistaensis | reverse complement strand
AAAAAAAAAAAAAAAAAATTAGAACTCTAAACAACTGTGATGCAACCTCTCCCCAAAACAACAAAAAAAAAAAAAAATAAATACATTTGTCCAATTATTTACTTTTTTAATACTGTACTGCGGACGGAATTCGTTGGCGCCTCACACAAAAAAGTAGGGTCAATTGTATGTTGTGTGTTTAATATGTCAGTAACTTGCCACCTCAATATTTATTATTTCAGATTGTGGTGATTGGTTAGATTGAAAGCGATGTAAGTGTATTGTTCATTATGTTTAGTATTTAAATGTCAATCATTTCATGTTCTTCCGCCCGTTGATCTTTCTCTTATTTTTACTGTCACAAATATTGTATGCTCCATGTTTTTGCTTTTTTGCCACGGTTAAAAGCCCCCAAAAGCTTTCCAAAAGTTCACTGAAACTACCTGTGACTTTCCCAATATTTACTACAATGACAAATAATAGCTTATAGACGAACAACTTTCTTGCTTTCTATAACTAAACAAAGCCAGACATATTATTCATTCAACTTGTTGGACAAAATTATTGGTGTGTTTCCTATTTAGTAACTTTTGTAAACAAAAAGGTACTGGGTCCATACCGCAATTATTAAACTGTGTTTCTAATTATAATGTGGGCGTGTGAAAACGTCAAAATTTCTCCTGAATTTAAAAATAAAAAAAATAGTAAAACTATATTCTTTCTCCCCTGGGAACCGTTTTTCGCTTCGCTTCCACTATTACTCCAACAAGATGGAATGTTTACGTTTAGACAACGCGTCTGGGCTCGGGGATCTTTTCTTTTTTTATATATATTTTGGCGGGGATATATATATATATATTAATTACAAATCACCAAACCCAATTCTAGACCCACATCCGCGTTTAATTTATTTTGGTGATTTTGTTTTTTTTTTTTGACAGACACCACCACGGTTGTTATCTTTTTGAATGAATACTTCTAACAAAAGGTTATCTAAAATCCTATCATCTATGAAAAGATAAAGAGACAAAAAAAAAAAAAAAAAAACTACACCGTCCATTGTATATCAAATTACAAAGACAATACGATATAGAAACCCTTGTATTATTTTTCATTTTTTCAGGGCTTGTTTTATTGTCTGTAATCAAAAAAAAACTCTCTTTATCATTGAAACTTGATTCATTTTTACACTTCAAAACGTAACTCAAATACACTTCTGTAATGTTCCGTGTTAAAATGTAGATCCAATCCAATTGGTCTCGCTTGGTTTAATATAAATTTCTAAATTTGGTTAAATTATGAAATGGAACCGGACAGGACGTGGGATTTCTTTTTCTTTTCAACATTTGTTGGTGGGGCCCGTCTACAAAATTAATAATAATATGTAATATAAACTATATTCACTAAAAATAGACATATTTTTTTTTTTTAATTTAATTACTTATTCCTTCTAATATCTCCTTGGCTTCTTCATCCGCTGATTTATCAACTGGTTGAGCCTCGGGGATTTTATTCTTATCTGCAACTACTTTATTTTCCATCATTTGAGGTTCTTTATTCTCATCAATTTTTCTTCTCCATCCAGTCTTTAAATGTTCATTGGTATCAAATTTAGGTAATGGATGTGCTTCTGTATTAAAAACATATTCTGTTAATGGAATCTTGTTATCATCATCAAATAAAAGATACAAATATTTCAATGTTTCAGCCCACCAAAATGATTCAGTATTATCTTTAAATTTAGGTAATCCATTAGAATCCAATGAAGTGACGTCATGAATTGAAGAAAATGAAATATCACCTTGGTCATTAACCACTTTAGTGTATTTGATAAAATTTTTGAAAATTTCATAACCCATTTCTCTATATTTTACATCACCAGTAATTCTGTAAAGGTAAAATAATGATTCAACAGTTTCTGGACGTTGTAAATTATGTCTGTCAGCAGGCTTGATAGTGAAATCATATGATTTGGTAGAATCTTCATTAAAAACAGCAATTTCTGGAGATAATCCCGTTGGATCAACATCATGATACATTTTATAACAAGTATATGTCAATTCTTCACCAAATTTAAAATCTGATTCTCTTTCTTCATTCCATGTATCTAATTTTCTAGCTTCTTCCAAAGTTAACCCATCAGTTGCACCAAGAGCTAATAAACCACCATAGAAACAAACCAAATGATCCATCTTTGGAGAAAGTCTGTTACCAATACCATTATTTAATTCTCCAATAAAAGTCAAACCAGATGGTGAAGATTTCCTACGAAGATGTTTTTTAACACCATCGACTGATTCACGGTACATGTCCCAATATATTTGTTCTTTCTTGTTAGTTTGTAAATATTGTTTTAACAAATATTCATAATAGGAGTCACCACGTGATCCCAATCTAATCAAATTTCCTTGATATTTACCAGTATCTGGGTTAATATAAATTGGAACTAAGCCATCTTGTGGTTTATTTGCTTCCAAAACTTGCATGATTTTTTCAGCCAGGTTCCACCATAATACTTCACCTGTCAATTTTGCCAAATATTTCATTTCCAATTGAAGAGTAGCAGCTTCAGCAGTTGAAGATGCACCATCATCAACGTGATTTTTAACACCTTCACCGGTCTTTAAATTGACTGACAGGTATGGAATACCAGTTGGGGTATCATAAGCACCAATCAATCCATTTGCCAACAGTACAGCTTTATCCAAATAAGTATCATCATTACTGAAATGATAAGCGGATAATAATCCACCAAGCATTCTAATAGTAGTTTCAAAAGTGTTTACTTCATAATCAAATGTATAATCCAAATCATTTTTGATCCAATTCTTAGCTCTGGAAACTTCATCTGGACAATCCATAATCATCAATGTATCAATTGAATCAACAATCATCCAACCCAAAGGTTTTGGACCCATATTTTCTCCTTGTTGTTTAATAGGATGATAAACATCATAACCCCATCCGTATTTTTCATAAGTATGCCACGAATCCAACATGGCTTGACGTACTTCATTTTGTGCATTGATCCATTTAGCTTGGGAGCCCCCACCAGAATAATCAAAAAAGAATGATGTACTATTAGTTGCCAAATGATAGATGGCATAAAGCACCAAAGAAAACATGAATCCTTTTAATAACATAACAATTTTATTTTTTGAAGTTGATGCTGGGCGAAATGATGGTGGTTTATCTTTATAATATAATGGTAGTGTACCTCCTCCTCCTGCTGATGATGGTTTGTCTTTGTATGTGTCGTTCTTGCCTCTAGATATGTTATTAATACCAAATGAAAATGACATATGAAGAAGGGGTAATTTTACTTTGGTATGTTTATGTACAAATAGGAAAGGATAGATGTTAATTGCCTTACCTAAATAAAATAAAAAAAAATAATAATAAAAAAAAAAAAATAGAGTTCTTCAATCTATGTTATGAAGAAAATAATGAGGGAAACAATTAAGGGGGATCTTGTGAACCAAACTAGTTGTATAAAATATTTCTATATGTGATTTATGTTCCAAGTTCTTTTTTTTTTGTGATATATATATATATATATATATTTATATTTATATTTATATATATTGCTATCAAACTCAATTGTTTATAAGTTAAGTCAAATCAATTGGATATCCAATATTTCCTAGTATATTCTATTGATTATTGCAATGATAATTTAAATTCTAATTAGAATGGTGGAGTTTTTAAATGTTTTTTTTTTCGTTTTCGTTTTCTTTTCTGTTGCTGTCTATTTTAATCATTAGCGCATACGTGTACTGTGTTCAAATAGAAACACTACCAAATGTTTTATTGCAAAAAAAAAATACATTACAGAGTCGTCTAACCATTCTATTAAGTCTCTTGTATGTGAAAGGTTTGCTGATTTTTTTTTATAGAAAATAAAAATGTTAGTTAATTTTGAATTTTCCAACTTGACCTAGTTGAAAAATTATTTTAGTGTTGAAGTTGTGCGAAATCTGTGTACAAATTGAATTCAATTATCAATATTCTTTTTGTTGGTAATAATGCAAAACTTGTAGTAGATTACATTTATTGGATTAATTTGTAGATATATTTATTGGCAGCCTACATATTATGTTATTTTTGGGTTAAGGGCATCACATGATGTATATGGTTTGTAACATTAAAGTTTGTGCGATTATCAAGAGAGATATAAAAGAATGAAATTTATTCTTGTTGATTAGATATATATTTGGTTTAGTAATTAGCACCATACAAGTATTTCAAACTGATAATATCAATCAACACTGTCAATATATCTTGAAAACAAAAAAAAAAAAAAAAAAAATAAAAAAATAAAAAAATAAAAAAAAAAGAATTAAAAAAGGAAATCCGATCTACGCATATTTTTTTAGGACCGATTCTTTTCTCTTTGTTGTGAAGTATTCTTAATCTTAATGTTTAAGAAATTGAGTTTTTTTTTTTCTTTCTTTATTTTTTTTTCTTCATAGTACTACATGGGCGGTAGCGGTGGTGGAGGAGTTCAGCTTGGAGACCATACTGGTAGGGCTCTATACATGCGCCGTGAAGACTTTTCAGCCGGACCCCGCCGCATACCACAAGAGATATCACAAAACAATAAATATTGTAGTTATAACCGGATTCAAGATGGGTGGTGGTTCACTGGAATTGAACCAAAGTAGAAAATCTCTGATTAGTTTATACTTGTTAACATATTTAAGTTCTAAAGATTCAATATAAATAAGAAAGAAAGAAGTGTGTGTGTGTGTGTGTGTGTGTTGTTGATTTTAGTTTTTTTTGTGGTTCTATTGTTATTATTGTTATTATTGTTGTTGTTGTTGGGGGGGGTTATTGCTGTCAAAGTGTGTCATGTTATTTTCTATTTCTTTCTCATACTTTAATGCTATTGTTTAAATCCTTTTATATCCGGTTATACATACATCAAGTATATATATATATCAATATATTCATGTTTAAAAACTTGGTTGAACTTGTTGTTATTATTCTCTTTTCTTTTCTTTTCATTTTGTTCTCTTTTAATATTCTGTTATTACAACTATACAATCCTCTTGAACCCTCTTCTTTCCGTCTTCGTCGTTGTCTCCACATTTTTATTAAAGAGGAATAGAAAAAAAAATTATAAATTTGATTTCTTGCCAATTAGAAAAAATAAAAAAATAAAATTATAAAAATTTATAAAAAATTATAAATTATAAAAAATTATTTCTATTATTTTTTATTTTTTATTTTTTATTTTTTTGCAAACATCGGCTCTAAAACAGATCTTCACCGTTGTTATTGAATTAAAAAGAACTATTTCTTTTTTAAATAATGACACCAACTCAGGAAGAATTTAAAAATAGTCCCATTCCTTCTCCAACTAATTTAAAACATAAAAGAGAAGATGAAGATGATCACAAAAAACCAAAAGTTCATAGAAGACCGGTAGCTTGTAAAAGTTGTCATTCATTAAAAGTTAAATGTACTCCTTCAGACCCTGAAAATCCTGGTGCTCCTTGTATTAGATGTGTTAACGCTAATAGAACATGTGAAATAGATTTAAATCAAACTAGAAAAAGAAGAAAGAAATCAGAAATATTGGAAGCAAGAAGACAAGAAGAAGCTAAAAAACATCAACACGAAAAGGAATTAACAGATACACTTTTATCCACTCCATATTCTCATTTACACTCAGAAACCGGAATTAACAACAACAACAACAACAACAACAACAACAACAACAACAACAACAACAACAACAATAATAATAATAATAATAGTAATAGTACTATTTCACCATTGATCAATGAAAGTTCTGGAATACCCAAATCGGTATCCACTATACCACCTATTCATAGTAATCTCAATCCAAATTTTCAATATCAAACACCAAGTATCCAACAACAACAACAACAACAACACCTACCATCAACCTCCAGTCTGCCTCTGATTGGAGACGGTTCCAATTCACCAATGTCAAAAGATGATGAAATTAATAGTTTGAAACAGAAAGTAAGAATATTAGAAGCTCAATTATCAAATAAACGTCAACTATCTAAAAGAAAAGATTTTGGGAATGATTCCCCTTCAGATGTTCAATCACCTCCTTTTATTTCTAAAAATGATTTAGAAAATGAAATCAACAAATTAGCAGAATCATCATCTAAATTGACTGAAATAACTAATGAATTAAGTAAAGCAGCTTCAAGAAGAATTCAATTGGCTTCACCCAATGATGAACTACCCGATATTTTATCTAAAGGAATTCTTAGTGAAACAGAAGCAAATGATAGATTGAAATTATATCGGGACAAAATTTATTCTCTGTTTCCTGTTGTACAAATTCCCGATGGAATTCAAGCTTTAGAATTTCTGCGTACTCAACCTTTTTTATTTAATTGTATCATGTCCACAAGTAGTCTGTTGGTTCAAAATTGTGATCCAGATAAAGCTTTAATTATAGATAATGAGGCTATACGATCAATTGTTGTTGAAGTAATGGTTGTTGGTACCAAATCAGTAGAATTGGTTAAATCATTTTTAGTTTTATGTGCATACTACAATTCACCAGAATTATTTAAACAACGTCGATATCATATGTTAAATACTATATGTGTTTCATTATTACATGATGCTGGATTTTTTGCTAGACCAACCTTTTCATTCAATCAACAATATGGTGCTGTCAAAATAGATAGTAATTGTACAGATAAAACTAGTGAAGAATATCGGGCATTAGTTTTAACAACTTATGTTATGACTGTAACAACATGTCTTGTTTTACGTAGATCAATTTATGTAAAATGGACTTCATATGTTGAAGAATGTTGTTGTTTATTGGAAAAATCATCTGAAGAAAAATATAGACAAACTGCTTTATTTGCAAGAATGAATCATAAATTGGATACTATTCATAATATTATACATTCATCTGATGCAGAAGAATTTAAAACTGGTTCATCAAATACATATATTATTCAAGAATTTCAAAGATTATTGACAAATTTGAAACATAAATTACGATCAGATCAACATGCTCAATTATCATATTATTATTCAATTGAAGCATATTTACATGAACCATCCTTAACAAAATTATTTGGAACTGATTATGAATTGGATGGAAAAGCTATTAAATCAATATGTTATTGTACAAGTTCTTGTTTAAATACTTTGGATGAATTTACTAAATTAACCCCAGAACAAGTTGCTTTATTACCTTTCCCATTTGGTTCAAGAGTAATGTATACAGTTGGTATGTTATTACGTTTAAGATATCTTATTTTATCATTACCTGCTCATATAGATAAAGAATTAGTACCTCAAAGAGCTGTAACAACAATTCAAAATGTTAGCAGATTAATTGAACATGCAAATAAACTTTATCCATATGGTCGATTTTTATTAAAAATGGGTTTGGTATTAGAATTATTTATTCAAACTTATGCTACTCAAGTACTTGAATTATTGAGTAAAAATGGTTCAACTCCTAATAATTTTAAACCAAATGAATCCGAAGTAGAAAGATTACGATTTTTGGCTCGTGAATATAATGGTGTTCGTAATGTCAATAAATTATCATTAGTATCTGATGTTAATCATACTGTTCCATTAGATGTATTAACTTATGCTGCATCAATAAAAGAAAAGGAAAATGATACCGATACTAATAATACTCCATCTCCAAATAATAATAACAATAGACTGATTTCTGATAATATTAAAAGATCAAATAGAAAGTTTTCAACTCAAAAAGATTCAACTTCAGTTGGTAATTCACCACGTAATGCATCAAATAGAATTACATCATCATCATCATCATCATCGTCTCCAGTACCAATAAATAATTTTACGATTCCTGGTCCCTCTTTCTCCTCCCAACAACAACAACAGCAACAACAACAGCAACAACGTCCATCATTAAATGGTGTAAGTACCGGTCTTAGTAATTTTAATTTTTCCATACCAAATAATAATATCTCTTCATTGAATCAATTTGGAGATCTACAAACTTCTACTATGACACCACCATCAGCAACAACAACAACAACAGATTATAGACAATTTAGATTACCTTCAATTTCAAACACATTGCCTTATAATAATAATAATAATAATAATAATAATAATAATAATAATAATAATAATAATAATAATAATAATAATAATAATAATAGTAATAATAATAATAATAAAATTAACCCCAATTTAGTCAACCCTGATCAATTAGGTGATTCATACATGGTTTTAAATGATGAATTCTGGTCCAATTTATTAAGTACTGATTCAACTGATCGAATCAATTTTACAAGTAATAATTTTAATGGAAGTATGCTTAATGGAGACCTTTTTTATGATTAAAAAAAAAAAAAAAAGACATTGATCAGATCAGGTCAACTTTTTATTTTCTTTAATTCTATAGTTTATGCTTATAAAATAAATAAATAAAATGTAGTATATATTACTAAAATAAAATAAATTAAAAAAGGAGAAAAGAAAATCACCAAATACTGCTGCGCGCACCATCAACACCATAATCAATCATACCCGCAATATGAGGACAACAACATCAAGCTTTACAATCCTCGATATTCTTCGAATCCTCAGTGGAATTCTTCTTTTCAACGCTCTTCTTTCGTACCTTCTCACCTCGTCGCCCACATGGGGGTACACTGGAAAATGGCTAGATCCCAAATACATTGTGTTTCGGATGCGTCCCACATACGTCAACTTGACATTATCAGAGCTCCGCACTCACGACGGTACCAACTCAAGGTCTGGATCTATTTATATTGGTATTGATGGGGACGTGTTTGATGTTTCTGCGGCACGCAACGTGTATGGGCCCGGCGGGCCGTACCATGGTCTAGCGGGTAGGGACGCCGCTAGAGTATATGTCACGGGCTGTTTCAATAAGAAGGACGAATATACTTACGATATGCGTGGGCTCGATGAAGATGAAGTCAGACGGGATATACAGGGTTGGAAGGACTTTTTTAATGCGCATCTGAAATATTGGTACGTTGGGACTGTTCAACATGAAGAAATTGATCTTCAAACGTCTCCTCCGGCACCTTGTCAACATATGAAATTTCCTGGAATGCTGATGCTGCAGCATGGATAATATTTAAATATAATATAAGTGTGTATATTTCCTATATACATTCGTTTAAACTTTTTTTCAAAACTTCTAATAATTCTTGGGGATCTTCTAAACCGATACTAATACGGATCAAATTTCTATCCACCCCCCATTGAACAATTTCATCTAATTCTTGATAATGAGCTAATATAGCATATGGACAAGCTAATGTGAAATTTGTACCTAATGAAGGACCTTTATGAAGATTAACAGCATTAAAAAATTTAATTGCCTGTTGAGGTTCATTAAATAAAAATGAAATCAATCCACCATAACCTCCACCTTCATTTTTGATTGAATCATAATATTTTTTAGTATCTGATACACTTGGATAATATACTTTTGATATTAATGGATTATTATTTAATAATTCAACAACTTTGGCTGATGTAGAATCAATTTTATAAACTCTTTCCACAAAATCACGTGAATTACGTTCTAACCAAAGTGCATCTTCTGGCCAAAATAAATCTTCATATTCATCATTAAAAAATTTTTTTAATTTATTATAATATTTAGAATCTGGATTTAAAATTAATGAACCAGCTAAAACATTTGAATCTCCAGAAAATACTTTAGTTAATGAAGATGCAACCATATCTGCAAATGGTAATACATGAATATTAATAAAATTTCCAACAGTTTCATCAATTACAATTGCAAAATCATATTTATCTGCCATTTTTTTAATTCTTTGTAAATTTGGAGTCTTCAAAAGTGGATTGGATGGACATTCACAAAAAAGTGCCAATATTTTCAATCCCTTTTCTAATTCTATTTCTAAATCATTCAAAGATTCATCATCTCCTAATCCAAGAAATTTTACCCCAGGACCGAATTTTTTCAATATATTTAAAGTATCAACATATGGGAATCCAAAACATACTGATTTTTTAGTTTCTTCATTGTCATCTCCATCTCTTTGTATTATATTCAATAATGAATGATGAGCATAAAAAATAGATGCCATACCAGAAGGAAATAAAAAAACATCAGTTTCATCTAAATTTTTACCTCTTTTGGTTTTTTTTTCTAATTCTTCAACAAAATTTGTTGATTTATCTGCTTTTCCAGCAATTCTTCTTCTTAATGCTAATTTGGCTTCATCTGCAAATTTAAGATCTAAAACACGACCATATTTTTGTTCAATAAATGAATCAAATTCATAATTAAGTTCTTCAAGAGAATAATTATTTCCAGTCACACTAGCTGCTCTTGATGCAGAAATTGAAGGTGAACGACTTTGAATTTGTTTTGCTTGAAATTCTTGTTTCAAATTTCCTTTCAATAATTTAAAATTATCTTTATCTTTATCTTCATTATTTTCATTGTTATTAAATAATTCTTTCAATATATATTCCCCCATTCTTGAAGAGATACCTTCACCTGAATGTTGCCAATAATTCTTGGCTAAATAATATTCGGATCTTGGAAAAAATACAACACCAATACTAGCACCCACTTTAGTTGATTTTTCAATATCATCAGTTGGTTCTAATGTATTTAATTGTAAAACACGAACATTGATTTTATTCTTATTATTATTCTTATTATTAATGGTATGTCTCTTTATAAATTCTCGACATCGTTTAGCTACTTTATAACTTGGAAAACACATACATTTTTCTCCTTCCCTACCGTATTTCTTTTCTAAATTTAAACATAATTTTTGTATAGCTGAATGAATAAAAAATCTAGGATATCCTGAATTCATTTTAGAAACAACCCAATCTTCTCCTTCTTCATATCCAACAGTAGCTTCCCAAGTAGGTAATGTGACAGATACTGCATGTGGTATATTTGGGATGGGCATCCCTATCTCTTGTGACGGCATTAGTTTATAAAAAGATCAAATTAAAAAAAAAAAAAAAAAATAATAAAAATTAACTCGGGAATAAAAATAATGCTCCTTTTTTTTTTTTTTTAGTTTTATTCAATTCACACGACTAGAACTATGACTCGTAAAAGAAATTGCAACTCAGTAAGATCTAAAATAATAATAATAATAAACATCAAAATCAAAACCAAATAATCACAAGTCACGTGATGAAAAATGAAAAGTAAGAGATTTCCCAAGACAGGAGATGAGACAATTCACGCAGGACCAAAAAGGGATAAACAATATAATTAAGCTAAACCTTTATACAGAAACTTGATGAATCAATTTTAACAAAACAGATGTGTGTGTTTTTTGTGACAGCATGGTGACGTCAATAACTTGAAAGCATTGTGTTCAATTCATTTTTATTTCAATTGAAGGGGAGGGTTCGGTTAAGATTAAAGGCGAAGTGTCAAGAGTCAAGTGTTACGTATGAGGTATTGTATACATAATTCATACGTTGTATTTTATGTTACTTGTTAAGAAAGAGATGATACAAAATGAGGGAGTGCGATTCCAAAAGATCTAAAATTACGAGTGTCACAAAGGAAGTCTGTTTATATATTAATTAGTAATAAAAGACGATATAAGGTCTTGAGAAGTTGTAATTGGTACTAAAATTTTCATAATAATAGGATTTCAAAGATTTCTTTTAATAAAAAGGAATTGTATAATAGCCGAGAGTAATACTAATAGTTGACAGTAGTAATAATTATTTTTAGTAACCCATGCACACAACCACAACCACCACGACCACCACAAACAAACAAACAGAGAAAACGAATTCTTGTTAGAAAAAAAAGAAAAAAAAAAAAAAAAAAAAAAAAAAAAAAAAAAAAAGAGATTCTTATTAATCAAATTCTTTTCTTAATTTCCTAATAAACCATACAAAATAGAGATCATCACCCGATTCATATCTATCTATCTATCTATATATATACAACCACTAGAGAAATAGACAAACATAATATTTTGATAATTGCAATAATTTTAAATTCATACCAATAGTATTTCCATCTTATATACAAACAAACAAACAAAATCAAAGATCATGTCTAGTGACGTAAGTATAAACAACTTTTTTTTTTTTCCTTTCCCTTTCCCTTTTAAGATTGGAAATTATACATCATTACATCATATACTAACAATATATAATTATTAGCATAAATCAAAGTTTGATCTTGAACCAAACCCATTTGAACGATCTTTTGCTACTAAAGATTCTTCAGCTGTATCTTTGAATGAATTAGCAAATACAAACAATAATGATGTAATATCAGATGTAAATAGTTTGAGTGGCACTAGTAATTCATCAATAAAAGCTAGTACAACCAATAAACATAATTTACATATCCCAAATTTATCAAGTATTAATCAACATCAACAACATCAACAATCTCATCAAGGACCAAATGGAAAATTACCTGGAATAACTCCTCCAATATTCACTCCTGGAGGAAGAAGATTACCACCTTTAAATTTATCACCCGGTGGAACTTCTTCTAAACAATATACAAGTGGACTGAGTTCAGGAAGTATCCCAAATGTAACTGATATTGGACCTAATATTTGGAATGGATTACATAATAATCAAAACCCTCAACAACAACAACAACAACAACAACAACAACAAAATTATAATCAATTTGCTGGTGTACGCAAAACAGGTCTAACTCCAAATGAATCTAATATTCGTCTGGGATTTACGCCCGGTGGAATAAATAATTTTGGATTTGGAAATCATCTAGTTCCTGGATTATCAACTCCAGGTGCATTAATAAATGGTCCAATTACACCAGGGTTATCAAGTTTATTAGGACTTGGACCTAACTCACTGAATATATTGATGCCTTCTACAAATTTTACACCACAATCATTACAACCATCAACACAACAGCCGCAGCATCAACAACAACCACCAGCACCAGCACCAGCACCAGCACTAGCACCAGTATCAGTATCAGCACCACTACCAGCACCAATCATACCCCAACTTGTATCAAATACTGAATTAACTGAAACCAATACAGCAACAGGTGTACCCCAAATACAACAATCGAATATTCATCCTGAAAATATTTCTGGATCAGTATCTCAACAACAACAACAACAACAACAAGGAATACATACAATTCCTGAGAATCAACCAATTGTTTATCATTCTGTGCAACCACAGGCTATGATAGAAGAAATGAAGCAGGAACCAGAAGTTAAAACCACTAATAAGAGAAAGAACACATCTAAAGTAACTACCGCAACCAAGAAAGCTAAAACAGCTCCTAAGAAGAAAGAAGTCAAAGCTAAAGCTAAGAAATTGAAGGCTGGCGAAGAGCAGGAAGACAAAAATATTAAAAATGGAACTTTTAACGAAGATGACCAAGAGATATCAACATCATCACCTCCACCACCACCATCTTTATCATCAGCAGCAGCATCAGCATCAGCATCAGCATCAGCATCATCAACGACAAACAAGGGGAGTAAGAAAAAAGAAGCAAATAATGAAGAAGAAAAGAGAAAGAGTTTTCTTGAAAGAAATAGAGTTGCAGCTTCTAAATGTCGTCAAAGAAAGAAAATGTTGATGCAAAAAATGGAAGAAGAATTGGCATTTTATTCAAATGGTTATAGAGAATTAGCTGCCGAAGTCAATAAATTAAGAAATGTCGTACTTTTATTTAAACAAGAGAATAATATTCAAAGTGAAGCACTCGATGAATTATTACTGAAGACTGAAAATGTTCATACCAATGTGACTTCGATTCCTTCAACTATACCCACCACTTTAAACCCAATGTAGTTTTATAGAGTTGTTATTGTTCTTATTTTTATTTTTATTTTATTTCAATTTATTTAGATAGTACAAATTTATTTAATCAAAAGGGCATATAGTACGTAAACCACCCAACAGAAATAATATATATATATATATATATATATGTATATGTTTACATTTATACATTTAATCTTCTTAAGATTTAATACAATTTATTGAACCTTTTTCAAGACGTTTTAAATCTTGGCCATTTTTGATAGATCCATTTACATTAATATTTCCATTTGAGGTTCCTGAAGAAGAAGAAGAAGAAGAAGATCCTTTACTACGATTATGTTGCATATGAGATTGTACCAAATGACCTGCTGCCAAAGCCGAACAAAGAGATAATTCAGCAGCTAATACAGCAGAAGCCACAATTTTAGCCAATTGTCTTGCATTATCTCCAGGATTAGTAGGATGAGGACCACGAACACCTAATAAATCCAACATTGCACCTTGTGGTTCCAAAATTGTTCCTCCTCCAATAGTACCTACTTCAATTGATGGCATTGATACGGAAATGTGTAAATCTCCATTAATTTTATCCTTTTCCATAAGTGTAATACAATTTGAAGATTCAACATTTTGAGCAGGATCTTGACCACATGCTAAATATACAGCAGTAACTAAATTTGCCGCATGAGCATTGAAACCTCCTACTGATCCAGCCATTGCTGAACCAACTAAATTTTTAGAAATATTCAATTCAACTAATGCATCAACATCGGATTTTAAAACCTTTTCAACAATTTCAGCAGGAATACGTGCTGCTGCAACTATAGATTTACCTCTACCTTCAATCCAATTAATTGCCGCTGGTTTTTTATCGGTACAATAATTACCTGAAACAGAAACAATTTCCATATCTTTCCAACCACATTCTTCAACCATATGTTTCAAAGAATATTCAACCCCTTTAGAAATCATATTCATACCCATTGCATCACCAGTAGTGGTTCTAAATCTTATAAACAATGAAGTTCCAGCAAGTGCAGTTTGAATATGTTGTAAACGAGCAAATCTAGACGTAGAATTAAATGCTTTTTTAATAGTGATTTGACCTTCTTCTGAATCAATCCATAATTTAGCAGCCCCGGCTCTTTTCAAAGTTGGAAAACGAACACATGGTCCTCTGGTCATACCATCACGAGTTAAAACAGTTTCAACACCACCACCAGCATTAATAGCTTTACAACCACGCATAGTTGATGCAACAAGACACCCTTCGGTCGTAGCCATTGGAATATGATATGGTTTATCATCAATAACTAAAGGTCCAGCAACACCAACAGGTAATGGCATATATCCAATTACATTTTCACAACAAGCGCCAAAAACTCTATCATAATCATAATGATTATAAGGCAAACGATTAGTTTCTAAAACAGGTGCATTAGCTAATTTTGCAATAGCTTTTCGACGTACAGCAACAGCTCTTTTATTATCTCCTAATTGTTTTTCCAATGCATATAATGGTAATTTATTATTAACAACTAATGACGAAACCTCATCATTTGATAATGTTTTAACTTTTCCATCTTTTAAAATTTTAACACATTCTTCAAGTGGTAATATCTTCGCAGGTACAGTGATTTCAAGTTGTTTTTCTTCTTCTTCTTCTTCTTCTTCTTCTTCTTCTTGTTCTGCAGTTAAATCTTCTTGCTTTTGTTTTTGTTTCTTATTCTTTTTATGCTTTGTTTTTAATGTTGAAGTTGATTCCTTTGGACGAGAAAGTTCATTTTCAAGTAATTTATGAGTTGCAGTGACTTGATAACGAGCAGCATTCAAAAAATACATATTTGTAACAATTGAAATGGCAAATCCAAAAACCAAAAATTTAGAAATCAAACTGTCTCTAATGGCACTACTGAATTTACTCAATACAAGATAAATTACATCTTCAAATTGAACAATAAAACCAGATGGCATATAATATAAAGTTGGTAAAATGGTAATAATCGTTCCTCTTCTTCCAATTGGTATTTGTTTGGAAATATCTTCAGTCAATAATGGAATATTTGAAAGAAATGCAAAACTATTGGAATTATTTCCACCATCGGAACTACTATATAACCAAGAACTTCCTAACCAAAATCCATGGAATGCAAAAAAACCAAGACTCATAGCAACTTTAAAAAAAGCAATTGAAGAATGTTTTGAAGTAAAAAAATTGGTTTCATTTGGATGTTCAATTGTTGCAGATTGTTCAGCAACTCTAGCTGCAACCAATAAAGAAATACCTTCTTCTTCCAAAGCGTTTTGTAAATCTTCTGTACGACGAGCACGATTGATTTCAACTTTCAATCCTAAAATGGCTGAAAAAAATGTATAAACTAAAATTAAATCAAATGATAATATCAATGATGCTAAAATGCAGAAATTTCTTAATCCCGTTAAATGATGAGCATAAATTGCACAAGAAAGTAAACCACTAATGACAACTAAATGATCTCTCAACATACTTAAACTATGTGAAGAAACAGCTTTACCAACAAGGTTAGGAACATCTTCTGGGGACACAGTAGAAGAGTTAGAAACAATTGTTGCAATTGAAACTTTATGTTTAAAACCAATGATTGCAACCAAAAATGGTATTCCCTCAGAAAGACTCAAGAAGGAAACTCTAGAGTTTAAAAATTTATTAGAAACAAGTAATGCAATCAAGAAAGCAAAAGTAGAAGACGTTAAAGTAGCAAAAGCTAACCAAAATCTTGATCCAATTTGTCTCATATCAATAAATACTTTAATCAATGCATAATACATTGCAACATAAGCAATGAAAATTAAAACAATATCAAAATTATCAGCATTTTGAATAGCATTTTGAAGTTTATTAAAACCATACCTTGCATAATCATAATATTTAGATAATTTGTCATGATTTCTAGCTTTCCATGTAATACCATTATCAGTAATTTCTTTTAAACCTTGTAAAGTTTCATCTACTTTATCATTATTAACAATCAAAATTTTTTCATTATTTGATATTTGTATAGTATCTGGCAATTGTGGAATCGAATCATGAAATCTTCTGAATCTTAAAGGAATCACACTAATGTGGTTAGCTTTTGAATAATCATCCAAATTTTCCACTGAACTCCATTTATTCAATTTTGAAGAAGAATCATAAGGATGGTAATAACTTATACCTGAATGAACTTTTGATCCAATATTTTCTGGAATATAGTCATCAATAATTGACAAATAAGCAATGGATGCTATTAAAGCAGGTATCACCATGAATTGAATTGGACGACGAGCCGCCGTTTGGGCTATTACGCCAGTTGCCTCAGTAATAAAACTAAGCATCTTCCTAAATGGTTTTTTTTAGAAAAACAAAACAAAAAAAAAAAAAAAGAATGGAAGGAAGAAACAGTAGAAAGTAGGTTCTGGTGTCTAAGAAGTACTTTTTTTTTTTTTTATTTTATTTTTATTTTATTTTTCAGTCTGGTCTGTCAATCTCTAAAAAGATTTTTTCTTCTTTTTTTCACGATGCGTGTTTGGAGAAACAGTTTGCCGTTTCTATTTTTTTTTTTTACTCAACAATTTTTACAGCGATGGTACGCGGCACTGGGTCAGGGCTGGGGCGGTATATATATAAATATTCACTCACTCTCTCTTTTTCTGTGGTAGTGGAGTTACAATTAAATGTTGCACCAAATCTTGAGATGAACAAATTGCAGAGCTTTCTAGCAATTTTCTTTTTCTTAAAATAGCTTGGAATAGTAAGCAGCAATAAAAACCCAAAAGAATATATTATAAATTGAATTGATCAATAAATTAATAAAAAGAAGTAATTTCTAGTTCTCCGTGAATCAGCGTTGTAACAAAAAAAAAACAAAAAAACAAAGTTACATATCTTTATATTAGTTTGTACACGCGCTACCATATTGTCGTATACCAATTCTATACGAGAATTTTCTTTTGCCTTCCTTAATCCAGTACACGCGCGTTCAAATGTCATCTCTATTTATTGCTTACGTAAGACCGGTCACAAGAAGCATTCTTACATAAGCAACTTATTTAGAATCATCAATTATATATATATATATATATATATTAATACTCTACTTAAAAATCAAATCTAGTCTTACTTTAAGGAAACCAATTTAATATCGAAAGTCAATTCAGAGTTAGCTGGAATACCTGGTAAAGCTTGAGATCCATAACCCATCTTTGCAGGAATGATAACTCTTCTTTCACCACCAACAGCCATACCAGAAACACCCAAATCAAAACCCTTGATACATTCACCTTTACCTAATTTAAAACTAAATGGTTTACCAGAAGTGTTCTTATCGAAAACTTTACCATTTTTCAATTTACCAATGTATCTAATACCAACTTTATTGTTTGATTTAGCAGTTGGTCCAGAACCAACTTTTCTATCTTCAGTTATAACACCACCTAACAAAGTTTTAGTTGGATATTTCTTTTTGTCTTTGGTTTCTTTTTCTTCAACTAAAGTAGAACCGGTTGGACCTTGTTCTAAATCTTTAGCAAATTCTACTGATTTTTTATCATTTTTTTTAGCTTTTTTTGATTTTTTGGAACTTGATTCTTCGGCATTTCTTTTTTTAGATTCTTTTGGTTGTTCCTGGATGGTCTCTTCTACGATCTCTTCAATTTTTGGAGTTTCTTCATCTTCATCGTCGTCTTCATCTTCATCATCTAATGGGGCACCGTAAATAATATCATCTTCATCAGGAGACAAATCATAATCTTCATCATAATCTTCATCATAATCTTCATCTTCATCATCTTCATCGGCTGGATGTTCAATATAGTTACCAATCAAATGAATTGGGTATGAACCAGTAACAACAAAGTAAACTTCTTCATCTGGAGTGATTGTCAAGTCAAGAGTTTGTTGGTATTGGTGTTTTGGAGACAAAGTACAAACAACGTATTCTTCAATGCCTTCATCTTCTTCATCTTCTTCATCTTCTTCATCATCAATATCGATGTCTTCTTTTTCTTTCTTTCCATTGGATTTTTTTTCTTCTTCTTCTTCATCATCATCCAATTCGTCTTCTTCTTCTTCATCAGCTTCTTCAGCTTCATCATCAAATTCATCATCATCTATAAAATCATTAGATTTTTTCAAGATTCTCAAAGTTGAAGGTTCACCTTTATCATCGGCAGCTTCAGGATCTAAAGAAGCCAAAGTGATTCTAATGGTGACTGGAAAATCTTCTTCAATAGCTGGCAATGGTTGGAATGGTTCTAATGCCAAGTTATAAGTGGCAAGTGGAGTTAAATGAGACATTGTTAATCAATTGGTAAGGAGAAATAAAAAGAATAAAATGGAATTAAATTTTTTTTTTTTTTAATAAATGTTCTTGCGATGGGATGGGGGAGTGCGCACCAGAAAGTAAGTGTGAAACACACATGTATTAGTATTATGTTGTTTACAGTTGAAAAATTTTTCTTTTAGAAAAACGTGGTATATCTTGCCATCCATCCCGATTTATAATTCACCAATATGACATATGATCTAAATGTACCATGGCCGGTTAACAACTATACAAAAAAACCGTCCCTTCAAGAATTAACCAATCTTCGAAACACAATCATTACAAATTATTCCTTAGGTATAACTCATCAAGCTATAAATTTTTCAATAAATGTAGAGACAACAAAAATACCACTCAATCAACCAAATGATATTAATCCAACTAATATTCAGGAACTCATATCTGAATTAACCCCCTCATTCCCTAAATTACGATTGTTTTCAAGATTGACATTAATAGTTAATGATTCATCGAAAGTACCCAATTTCACAAAAATAAACAATCATTTTGATATAATTGCAGTTCAGCCATTGAATGAAAAGGCTTTGCAATTGACTGTTTTGAACCTAGACGTTGATTTGATATCTATCAATTTGAGTTCCAAATTGCCTTTTTATTTAAAATTTAAAACTTTGAATAGCGCAACTGAAAAGGGTATAAAGTTCGAAATATGTTATAGTCAATTAGTCGGTGGGAATTCTGGGTTTATGAATGATGTAGTAAGTTCTAACTTGATAAAAAGGAATTTTTTTAATAATGTGTTACAGTTGATTAGGGGTAGTCGATCTCGTGGATTGGTTGTTTCTAGTGGTGCACAAAATCCATTGCAGTTGAGAAATATACATGATGTGTTAATAATGTTACTGACTTTGGGGTTAAAGAAGAATAAATGCAATGAGTTTGTGACCACTAATCCAGAAAGAGTTTTGATTAATGGGAAATTGAAAACGAAATCACATCGTCAAACTATAGCTATTAATGATGAGAATTTCATTGAAGAGACACAAAAAACAGATTCTAATAAATTAAGTGGTGCAGGGTATAAGAAGAAATTGGATGAAACATCGTCAGGAAGGTTATTAAAGAAAAGAAAAATTAAATAGTCTTTTAGCCTATTAGCCTTTTATTTTTTTATTGTATATATTAACTAAATATAGATGACTTAAGAGGTTTTATTTTACTTGGAGTCTCAGGTTGTTGTAATTTTTTAGAACGTTTTTTAATTGAAGGAGGAGGAGGACTACTTATTGGTTTTCGTTTATTCTTTAAAAATATCGAGGGCGGATTCAGTTCTGGTTTGTTATTACTGACAGGTGAGCTAGTAACTGGTTTAGTTATAGGTTTTGATCTTGGTATTGTTGGCTCAGATACACGAGCAGTATCAAAAAAAGTAGTTCTTTTTATAGAATTGCCAGGGGGTCTCATAACATAATGGTTGGGTTTTTGTGCTTTGAATGCATCAAAGGGGTCATAAGCTTTGCGTGGTTGTCTTCCACCAAATATCAACGATCTGGATTGTATGGTATCCCTCTTCACTTTTTCCAAAATAGAATTCTTTTGAGTTTGAATACAATGACCAGATGAACCATATAATCTTCTTGCTCTAATAGTAGGATCTCTCAATACTTCATCGACAGCGACAATCTTGTTCTTTGATTTCTCTCTCTGTATTGATTTATTAGCGTGTCGTAGTCTCTTTGCGGAATCTTTTCTAAATTCATCTCGATCTTGACAGTACTTGTAATACAATGATTTATACGGCATATCTTCTTCTTTCTTTAATGGATCTAATCGAACTGGTCGATCAGGAAAATCCTTACTCACTAACTTCATCCATAATTTATCAGAATACGGTATTAGTTGTGTACAATTGCATTCTAGGTCATTTAATTGCTTGGATGGCATTTGTTGTAGTATTGGTTCCACTAGATGATATGGAGCTGTCCCAATATCAGTTATTTGACTACTATGTTTCTTGATTCGATTCAAAGCTATCTCAAATAATGAAGCAATTTTCTTTGTAGATCGTACTTGACTGATCTTTGATTGTGTGTCCATTGTGTATGATTTGTGTGATGGGGTGAATAGGAATGGAAGGTATTGGCAAAAAATAAAATAAAATAAATTAAAAAAAAAAAAAAAAAAATGATGGAGATAAATTTTTTCTCACCTGCTGCTACCATGCAAAAACCTATCACGTGATAGAGTATGGTTTAAAGATTAATGCTTTGGTGGAGTTCTTGCATCAGTTCTTATTCTTAATAACGACCCAAGTTTGGGTGGCTCTCCATATATTTGAAACATATGTGATTATAGCTACAAATAACGACGTACTAGAACTTTCCCCCTCTATATTTACAGTTATTGCTAGATTTCTTTTTTTTTTTTTAGCATCTCTCAAATTGTTACAGCTCCAAGTTTTGCAGCCAGCATCCAGAATATTTACAATACCTGCAAAAGTCGTTATAAAGTAAATTTCACATGTTGTTTTTCAGCGACAGATTAACAACTTTCTGTGTAAACGTTTTATACACCGGATAGTATACAAAAAAAAAAATGAATAAAAACAAATTACATCCGAACTGACACGTTAAAAAAAAAAAAAAAATTTAAAAAAAAATCCCGCGCGTCGTATGTGACACATTTTAAGTTCTAAACGACCGAAATCTGTGAAGCTTGTAATAATAACTATTGCTGTTTCAAAGTAAAGCTTAGACATAACAAAGCCAATGTTTTTAATTTTTAATTTTTAATTTATAATGTGTAATTCTACAGAGGTCTCATAAAATAAATAAAATGAAAAAGCGCTTTTCGGAATTCGGAAAGCGAAAAAAAAAAAGAAAATAATTTTGTGGTAGTTCTTCCGGTTTGTGTGTGTATGTGTGTGTGGTATAGTATTTCCGTACGTATCCGTATCCATTCGGAGATAACTTTTTTTAATTTTTTATTTTTTTTTTTTTTACTTCGGTTGTGTCTTACTAATTCAAATTGTTTTAAAAATTTTCTTCTTCTTTCTTCATCTTTCCCATGTTTGCCAAATTAAGAAATAAAGTGGCTACACCACCATTAACAGGTGCAACAGCGTCTTCCCCTTCTTCATCAACCGAATCAAATAGTATTAACGAGAAAAATAGTAACCGTACAACTACAAATGTGGTATATGTACCGTTCACTGAGCCTAGTTCAGAATCGCATATTCCAAAAGAGCCTGAATTAAGTCAAGACCAAAAGGATAAATACTTGAAAGTTTTGCAACATTTTCAAAAACCGGATTTAAAAATAGCCACTAATGAAGAAACTCATAAACACAATCAAAAAACAAAAGAATTAACCACCGGTGAGAAATCATGGATTACTAGAGAATGTATATTAAGATACCTACGTGCTACCAAATGGGAGGTGTCGGAAGCTATAGATAGAATTGAATTAACGTTAAGTTGGAGGCGTGAATTTGGTATCTCCGAACCATTTGATAAAGAGAACAAAGTTAATAGTGATTTGGTCAATGAAGAGAATGAAACAGGTAAAGAAGTTATTTTAGGGTATGACAATGATGCTAGACCTTGTTTATATTTAAAACCAGGAAGACAAAACACCAAAACTAGTGAAAGGCAAGTACAGCATGTGGTATATATGTTAGAAAGAGTTATTGATTATATGCCATCTGGTCAAGATTCATTAGCACTTTTAATTGATTTTAAAGCGCATCCTGTTGGAACACAACTGGGTAAAATCCCACCTGTTGGAACAGGTAGACAAGTTTTACATATTTTACAAACTCATTACCCTGAAAGACTAGGTAAAGCATTATTAACCAATATTCCATGGTTAGGTTGGACTTTTTTGAAAATCATTCATCCTTTTATTGATCCATTAACAAGAGAGAAATTAGTATTTGATCAACCATTTATAAATTACGTTCCTAAAAAACAATTAGATAAAGATTTCGAAGGTTCTGTTGATTTCGAATATGTTCATTCTAAATATTGGAATAAAATGATTGAAATTTCTCAAGGTAAAAAACACCAATATTTCGAAAGATTTGAAAAGTTTGGTGGTGTAGTTGGATTGAGTGAAGTTGATTTAAGAGGAACTAATGAAGAATTGGTTCATCCTGTAGGTACCATCTAGAATTTAAAATTTATATAGAATGTATGTATCTATATATATATATATATATATATGTGTGTGTATATATTATTATTATTATTCTTATTATTATTACACATACAAGCATATGTACATATATATATCCTATATAAATGGATTTGCATTCTTCCTCTTTTCAACTAACCCACTTTCTGGGTCAATCATATTTTGCCAATCAACAGGATACATCAAACCACCAGCACCACCTTCACTTTTAGCAAACACTACACCCAAATCATTTCTAGCCGTACTTAAATAGTAATTTGATCCATCACCCAATGAAATAATCACTGCTCTCACAATATCTCCCGGTTTAAAACAATCTATAATCTTTAATTTGTCTCTTTCAGTAGCACGAATATCGTTAATTCTAATTATCCCTTTGAAATTCTCTCCCAAGTCATGGATCTGTAAATTGGAAGGACTCGATTGGGAACTGGCTATGGTAGCTTGATTAAATAAATGTTGTGATCCACCACCAGCACGCAACGAGACATGAGCCGTTGGTCCATTTGACCCAAGTCCCGAATCTTTAAGTATGTTATGTGTATCAAGTGAAAGAATCTCACAATATGCTTGTATTTTGGAAATTTTTGTGATTTTAACAAGAACAACATCATTTTCCTTTGGTAAATTGATAGATACTTTACCTTCTTCTTGGTTCTCCGATGTTGTTACAACATCACTTCCCTTCGATAATACCGTGACTAAATAAGTTTCTACCTTTTCTGTTTCTGTTTCTGTTTCTTCCCCAACGGGAGTGATTTGGGTGTGTCCTAATATGGAGGATACTATGACAGGTATGGATTTGGACTCATCGTTTGGGATGTTTATATTCGATACGATTGTCCCTTTACCAGGAATAAATTTAATTTTACATTTAGTGGAATCATCTATTTTGACTGTAGGTGTAATGTATTGACCAGGTACAACTATCGTTGAGGTCATTTTTGTTGTTGAATGGAGTAAAGGTTTTCTAAAGTTTTCTAAAGTTTTTTTTTAGCTTTTATTAGCTTTTTTATTTTTTTTTCAAAATCATCATCGCATTTAACAAACAATGAGTGATAATTATCCAGAATACATAAACGGAGAACCTCCTGTATTAACATTGGGTGAATACGATGTTGCACTATGGGCAGGAAGTACATGTTTGGACTTTAGAAATAACGACTACGTAATTGTGTCGATGGAAAATCCCGATCATGTAGTAGGTAAAATCAACAGAAATGATCATGAAACATTGGATAAGATATTTGCTAGTGCTAAAGCTACACATGAAAAACAAAAACAAGACGGTACATATAATTAATAAAAGAAGAGAAAAACAAAAATCAGGCATTATATATTAATCTACTGTTTATATATATATATCTAAAAAAAATGTGTGTAACATTTAGATTCAATATGAATTTCCATCTCACTTTTAAAACTATTCAATTCTTCTTTAATTTGTTGAGCTAAAAATGGAGTCAATTGATTACATGTAGCAGTATCTGGATGACGATCGTATTCATCTTCATTATAAGTATCGTATAATATGATTCTAGAACTAAACCTAACACCATTATTCATTGGGAGTGAAGGAGGAGGAGGAGGAGGAGGAGCTGGTCTTGGTGCATTCATTTTTGGACTTGAAGATTGAGAATTTGACTTCTTGTGACCCCATTTCTTACTAATCATCGATGTAAATGAACGTGGTGACCCAGAGTTAATTGAAGATTGATCAGAAATTGATGGAATTTTGTTATGGGTGAATTTTTTTGGTGGTTGTGGTGGGGTTTCCTGTTGTTTAGGTGATTGTTTTTTAGTCACACCATTCGATTGTCTCGGAGAGAATACAGATGATCTAACTGAAGTGGTAGGTGATTGAGCTGGTGCAGTTGTAGTTGTCACTGTAGATGGACTAGGAGAGAGTAATGAGGAATATGAATTTCCTGGTGGAATCAAAGGTGATAATTTTCTAGTCTCTGTACCATAAACTCTATTTTCTTTATTTTCAACCAAATCATTAGCAGCAGTAGCATTTTCTTCGTCGTCAGTATTAAAGTCATCACCATTATCATCCTCCTCATCCGAACTAGTTCCAAAACCACCTCCAACAGATGAAGACGAATCATCATTAAAATTGATATTAAATGATTGGTGTGAATCACTACTTCTCATATTCTCACTTCTAAATTTATCTGAAAATGATGGAGCATTCAATCCCTTGAAGGACATTGAGATTGGTCTATTATTGTTCGCAAACTTAGCATCTGGTTTTGTTCTATAAGCATTCTCTAAAATGGGTGAGGTCGATATCACATCTGGACTTTTTGCATCTTCTTCCACTTTCTCTTCAACACTTGTTTTTGGTGATTCTTCATCTTTCATTGAAAGCGGTGAAGATGATCTTGGTGTTCTTGAGTCAATACTAATATGAGCTGTATCATCTCTATTGACTTCGGGAGCAGCAGTTCCTTCAATAGCATTTAAAGTTTCATCTGATACTGTCAATGGTGGCTGCTTTTCTAGTACAGGGGGTTCATTTTCAATAACAATTATAGGAGGGTCAGTATCAATTGGTTTCTTCACCCCATCAAATCTAGCAAGTGGCGATGATGCTGGTGATGGAAAAAATTTACCATTTCTAACAGGAGTACCTGGAAGAGGAGAATCAATGAAATTCAAATTATCAACATCAATAAATTCACTAAATTCCATTAAATCGTCATCACCGTTAGGTGAACCAGTCACACCGACAATATTATCATTTTGAATACTAGGTTTATCTAGTTCTGAAACATTAGCATCGATTGAATTCATTACCAATTCTTCATTCAAGTTACCTCTTCTACTAGTGGAATTTTTCAAAATGGAATTGGATCTTGTCATTCCGGCAGTGTTCGGATTCGAAGTAGGACCTACATAATGAACAATATTATCGTCGCTTCCATTATAATTCACAAATGAATTACGTTTTGCCGATTTGACAGATCTTAAAGACCTTGATCTTTCTAATGATACAATGCTTTCAACTTCATGTGCATTCAATGATTTCGGGAACAATGCTTCACCTAACAATTGATTATTTTTATCATCCTGATGTGGTGGAAATCTATTTGGCAGGGATGCAGTCGGTGGTTTAATGGGAAATGACAAAGGTGAAGGAGGTAATTTATTTTGTAACGGGCTCTCATTATTATCTACTTTTTGACCCTTGTCATTTTGTACTGATTTTGGTGAGCTATCATATTCGGCCTTAAAAGGTGATCCAAATTGCGAGGCATCAATTAATGGCGGTAATGATAATGATATTTCTTCACCATATGTATTACCAGTGGCTAACTTCTTTGGTGGGTTTTCAGTTAAATTTTTGGAATCATAAATAAAATCATCTTCATCGGCCACTGATTTAGAGAATGATAATTGATCAACGTCTTGATATTCTTCATCACTATCGCTTTGGTCTGACCCTTGCTCGTCTTTCTTACCAACAGAGACACTCTCTTCACTGATTTCTCTAATAAAATTTATGGAATTTCTTTTAGCTTGCTGAGATGACTCTATTTTTGTAGTACTAACATCTGTTATGGACTTATTATTAATGGAAGGAGAAGGTGCCATTACCGAAGCTTCCTCCTGCTGAGAATCAAATTTAGTCAAATTTTCTGAAGATTTTGTTTTCTTGAATTTATTCAAAAATGAACTTGCTGATTTAACGGGTGGTCGTGTGGAAACTTCGGTTTTAGGCTGTTCAGATAATGCTTGTATGTTTGGGGTCGAAAATGATTTTGTGGTCTCCAGTTGGTTCAACGAATGGCTCTTGGATTTGGATTTAAACAAAGATTTGAAACTGAATTTCTTCTTTTCACTACTCATTTTCAGAGAAGAACTAGCTGAACTTGGTTCAATTTTCGGAGTTGAGTTTAACTGTGTAAAATCATTCATTGTACTACTCCTCTTATGTTTGAGGGGTTTAGATGTGCTATTATTAAATAATGAAAATGAAGAATTCGATCTTAAATGAGGGGATTTCTTAGGAGATGCAGACGTTGGATTATTATTATTATTATAAGTAGTTAGTGGTAGGGGTGACTTTGGTGCTTGGCTGTGTATTGAAGTAAGGGATTGATTATTTTCACCCAACCCTGTCAACATACTTTTAGGTTTACGAGAATTTGTATTATCCGTAGTAGGGGATGAATCTAGGGGTTTTTTAAGGGATGAGTTGTAGTTGCTATTATTGGTACTACTTTTGTTATGATCAATATTTCCTGGGTATGCTGACAGATTCAATAATGGTGCCGATACGTTTTTAGAGTCGAATAAATTTTTTTGGTTGTAATGCGAATCGTCTGTTTTATTGAAGGGATTGTTCGATTTTGTTGTAAATTGATTGTTGTTGATGATTTGAGATTCAAATGAGTTTGTTGGTTGTTTGGTATTAACTGTAGTTGAGTTAGTTTTAGTAGTATTTGGTAACTTTATTTGCTTATTATAAGGTTGAGAATTTTGTTGTGGCATATTCTCATAATCATTAAAATGTTGGTTGTCAAAATTGTTTTGTTGGTCAATCATTTGTTCGGTTGATTTTTTCAAATACTCTTGACTAACCGAGCCAAAATTTTTTTTACTTTTAAAATCATCATTATTTTTATTTTTATTAATAATAATAATATTATTATTATTATTATTATGATCATAATTGACTGACTCGTGATTATTATAATTTATAGTAGTACTACTACTATCTTCATTTGAATCTTCAGTTATATCAACCATTTTTACTTGTGGTGATTCAAAACTATGAGGTGTAAAACTTTGAAAAGTCAAAGGCTGAGCCAATACCGGTGTATCATCAGTACTATAACCAGATTCACTAATAGTGGATATAGAAGATTTGTTGTATTTATGACTGTTTGTAGTTGATGATGATTTGCTTGTCTTTTTAGTTAAAGAATGGGTATTAGACGAAGTAAATGAAGAAATAGATGACTGATTATTATTACTAGGTAAACTGGATGTCTCTTCATCAATTGATTCAATTGCAGTTTCAAAAGTTTGTACTGATTCTTTAACTTCGTTATTACCGTATGTAAACTTTACTGGAGGGGCTAATGTTGTATATAAATTATTTTCCTCCTCTTCTTGTTCTTCTAAAATAGTAGCACTATCTTTATATTGCTTGTTTTTTTCATTGAGTATTTGTTCCAAAGCTTTTAAAGACGGGGATGCTTTAATCACGGATGTTCTAGTATTCTTGTTAGTTGGCATCGCAGTACTTGTCGTATCTCTTGTAAAATCTTTCAAAGTCCTTGAAGACATTGAATGTTTGATTTGGATGGAATTTCTAACATTTTGAACGTGACTCTTGGTATCGTTTATTGATGTTGGGGCAGAATAAAAATCCTTATCAAAGAACTCGTCAAAACTTTGATCTGTCATTTTTTAGTGATTGGATCGGAGAATAATAGGAAATATATAAAGCTAGGATATAGCCTTTCTTCAAATTTAATAAGATTTAGAAGGTAAATGGGGGTATTCTATTTTTTCTATTTTTTCTACTTTTTTTTTTTTTTTTTTTTTTTTTTTTTTTTTTTTTTTTTTTTTTTTTTTTTTTTTTTTTTTTTTTTTTTTTTTTTTTAATTTAATTTTTTTAATTTAATTTTTTAGCGTTTCACCATTTTGGCGTTCGTGTTATTTTCTGTATCTCGGTTGCGGTTCTTTCTTTTTTCTAAAAGACCGTTCCTGACAATCTTCTAAACAATCTACTTTTTCTACTTTGGTTATACTTTCTTGATAGGTATTTGCTAGGTCGTGATAGCTGCACTAATTGAGGTCTCTAATTCTTGAGTTGGTGTATATATATATATATATATATATAAAAGAATTGTACGCGTTGTTGTCATTGTACACTGTTGACAGTAATTAGTGACCGACTTTCAAGATAAATCTAATTGATCACGTGAATTTTATCAATGTTATCCTTCTGATACTGCAAATTATCAGAAACTCGACTTGGTATAATTAAAAGATTATTCAAATTTTGAAGTTTCTTTTTTTTTTTCTTTTTCTTTCTAAAGCTTTCTGCATGCACGCGTTTTATTAATTAATTCCCAATTGGGGAAAATTCAATTTCAGTACACGCCTGGAGCATTAGTTAAATAAATGTATATCCAACTACTATTATTATCATGAAGGTATCAATCATTGGACATTTTGATCACAGATTTAGACGAGAAAATCAATTATAAACAGATCTTCAAACATTCTGAAATCCGATCATTTAGATAATAAGGGAGTTCTAGACTCATAACATACTAAAATATGTGTTGCACGGAGAAATGTCGAGAAAATCACAAAAAAAAACTGGTTACGTAACTTATGGTGCCTAATTTCACCTCTCCTTACATTTTTAAAAACCACAAGACCGTCTCTAATTATACTAAATATTAATTATATCATAATCTATAAACATTTACATAATGACACAGTTATCAGTCTTTTTCTTTCTCATGCTATTAAATTTCTTTCTCATACCACTTTTTGGTTTTGTATGTTGTGAACTTATGCTCTCTATTATCAGTACATTGGATTTAGTAGTAACTTCTTGATGTTCTGTGCGTACCGATCTATCGTCTGCATTCAGTACCAGTACTTCCACATTATCAAGGATAATAGAATCAGTACTTAAATCATAATTGCTATATTGATCGTAACTGTTCAGTTCGTATCTTTGTAACTTCAAAACCGGATCAACACCACATTGTAATATTGAGTTTGCCAAATATAAATATAGTTTTATCCATAAATCTTCTAATTCTCTAGTAAATGAAGTTCCGAATCTTTCTTGAAATGTCTGTATGAACGCTTCACCCATCAATTTAAATTGTGGTTCTTCAATGTTTAGGATTCTAGAATGCAATTTTCCCAATTTGGTAATGTATTCATCTAACGTGCTAAGATTTTCTAATTGTGATATAGCCAAAGAAATAATACCGGCAAAACTGACAGCTTGATGTTTAATTGATGGAAAAAGTTTTTCAAGTTGTGGATCTTTATTTAATAAATTGAAATAAAATTGTCGACAAAACAAAGAAGACGCAATATTTGAAGATTGTGATTTTTTGACTGATGGAAAAGCACCGGGCATTTCTGATTTACTTGCTTTGTTGATTGCTGATTCTTCTAGTAACATTTTCGTCCATGTATATCTAATTAATTCAATTTGTCTTTTAGTCAAATGCAATTTAACTTTATATTGCTCTTGTTGTTGTTCAACGTAATATGATTCCAAGGATACTCTTGTATCCAATTTTACCAATTTATAGTAACTTTCCTCATTTCTTGAATGGGAATCACTATTAATTGTCATCAAGTCCTCATTTAATGTGTGATATTTATGACCATCATTTGGTGGTTTAACCTGTTGTTTTTCTTCTTGTTGTGGTTCTTGTTTAAAATTATTTTGAGGGGAATTTGGACCAATTGACGTAGCAATCGTTGAGTTATTTGTGGTATCTGAAGAAATGGTGCTAGCTATAGATTCGGTATCATTTGTATGAGTTGACTGATTGCTTTGGTATTTTGTAATCAATGGAAGAGGCACTTTTCTGGCCTGATGAGATAAAGATGACGAAGAAGATACAGATCTTACAAATTTGGCATTCTTATTTGAATTATGAGGAAATGGTTGATGTGGTTCAGTGGACTGTCTAAGTGAAGCTGCCAACATGTTTAATTGAGATGTATAAATATAAGCAAAAAGAAAAGAAAAAAAAAATTAATAATAATAATATGAATAATATGAATTATAGGAAAGGAATTGTAAATTATTTAAATACCAAAAATTTTTTTGTAAGGAGAAAGACATAAAGTAAGATTATCCCACTTGTTACTTTGGTCTACAATGAGGATCCATTGATTCAATATTGTGTGATTAAAACACAAAAAAAAACTTTTCATGAAAGGTTTTAGACTATGCTTAAACTTTATATGTAATCACAAACATAATTAAACAATAAACTTAAAAGCAAGACAATTGATTGTTATTATCCACTTTTTGTAACTTCAGAGGAATTTTCTGCTCGTGGAGATACCAAGTATCATAAATATAACAGCCACCACAAAATAGATAGCATTTTATTGGATTTTGTTGGCACCATACACTATCTTCTGTATAATCTAATTACAGATTTTTAATTTTCAAAAACGCTACTCCTTACAAGTTTGATGCGAGTCTGCTTAAATGTTTTTACAAACAGCTCATAACCGGTGCATAAATTATAAAACCAATTTACAAAATTAATTAATCACAAAATGAACCAATCATGAGTATATCCACCTCCCCCTTTCCAATTTATACAATACACTTTTCTGCTCAACTTAAGGAGTGGAGAGTACTTACACATATCGTATTTACAGATATCCACGCCCCAAAGTGGTTATAATGCTAAATTCAAAAGATTGAATAAAAAGTCAGCAAAACAAAGAAGCTGATCATCCAGTCCAGAACAATAATAGATTTCCGGTTTTTACCTTTTTTGGGTTTGATTTGCAACAAAACATAATGATGACTAACTAAATCCGTCTAATATTCACATGTTTTCGTGTTTGAGCAACTGATAATTTTTTTTATCATATAAATAGCCTTTGCACGGAAGTTTTATAAATGAGGTGATTTCATGAATATGGCCGGTTTAGTGCAATTTTCTTAGACCATATGAAAAAGTCTGCTATCGTCTTTTCATTTCTTTCAAGTTAAAAATAAACCATTAATTTAAATTCGATTGGGATCCCCTCCAGTGTTATCTATAACTCACACAGGACAATGGAATAATAAATCATGCGGTTTTTTTTAATTTTTTTCATCATTAATATTAATAATATTTTTTTTTGACATGTATTGATTGTACGATACAATTTGTAAATATTATCTTCTATTTTTTTTTTCCATCAACCCATCGGTAGTTCATTGGACGGTTTACAAGAAATCTACACGAAGTATAACATATTTAAAGTTTTGACTGAATTTTTTGTGTGTTGAGTCCCTGACAAGTAGTTTTCTTCGTCTAATGAACAAAATAGGAGAGAAAATTATATATGAAACATCAAACCATTAAGTGGGTCAACAAAAGGCTCTTCCTAATTGTATAAAAATAACAATACCGGATACTCTCTCTTCCAGAGCTGCGTGTTTAGAAAAACTGCATTAAAAAACTTTATTCTGGAAAGGAGTTGTGGTTCCGAATATACCTACCGCATCGCCTAAGGACTAAATCTGGGCCAATTAACACGGCTCCAAATCATATTTTTCTGTCAACAACTCTTTGCTTCATGATAACTTTTGCATAAACTTTGAATATGTTCTTTCTTAACTATTCCAACGTCCAGGTCAAACAAATAATGAGGTGTTTTTCTGCGTAATGTGTAGGCATGCAAGAAATAAAACAAAACCGTTCAAAGTTTGACTCTTACATATCACCAATTGGTGCTATGAGGTTTCTTCCTTTTTGGTGCGCAATTTCTTTTTCTTTTTTTTTTTTCTTTCCTTTATTTTTAAGGGACATAAAAAGTAAAACCTTTGAGGCGTTGGATTGAATTAAAGATCTTGAATTTTAGTGAATTAAATAAAATAAAATATTTTTAATCTGCTTTTAACAACCTCCGGACAACGGAAATATATTAATAATTAGATAAGAAAAGGATACTCATGTCGTTGTTTTTGTGTTGATAATGGATGAATCTAATGGGCCAACAATACTCCATATCTTTGTCAAAGCTATAAACTTGTTCGTAGTTCTAGAACTTTATGCATACTGTACTACAAGAGTACGTTACATAGCTACCAGAAATATTTATACTTTTTCTCCGCCTTAGCTTGTTGCATTTACATATTAGCTACAGAAATTGCGTTTTCCTTATCCAATACTGCCTAGAATACTATAAATAAAGTGACCCCTCTTGATACAGATAAAATTGTTTAATTGGAATTTTTAAACTTTGGAACTATTAGACTCTATTGTCAGCTAGAAATGATTGTTGGGACTCACTGTCTCGAACAAAACTTAGAAATTTCATCACTGTTTTGTAGTCTTTCTTTTTAGATCAGTTTAAAGTTTTTAGTCTAGATTTGATTTTATAGGTGCATAAATCCTACTCAATTGGGATAAATTATCTATAAACCATTTAAATTAAAGGAGGCAAAAATCTAAAATTGGTTTGAGCAGATGGAAAAAGATTACAATCTGGTTAGATCATGGATTAGATTAAACCTACCAGGGTGTATAAGATAAACGTGTGAGCGCTATCTTATTACTGAAAGCTAGATCTTTTTCTGCGCAAGTCTGCCAACAAATTTCAGTGCCTACAACTGATAAACCCTACACTGAAATAGTTGTGATGGTAATATTAGAACGATAGTTCAAAGCTAACTGTGCTGGCATCACCAATTACACAAATTTTATTTGTACCATTTTATCTTAAAAGTTAAATTAAATACATCTTGACGCGTTCAAATTATTCAAAAGAATCCTAGTCATATAAGAAATCACAAACAATAGAAAGATCAAATGTTACCTTATCAACTACCCGGGGTTACTTCTGTTTCAGTTATAACAATAGTCCACTCTTTTTGAACAATGCCATCATGCGCTTACTAAAAAAAGAAGTTTTGCCCAACTAATATTAATACAAATAATTTAAAAACAATAAGCTTGATTGTTTGGAGAAGAAATCAGTATCTATGAAATTTACAGCAATATTAACTAAAGACTTGGGCTTTTTGATGTTGTGTTTATTTGTAACAAAGCTTTGTTGGCATTATTCGCACGACTCATTAAGAATACAGAAAAAAAAAATAATAATAATAATTACGAGTCATCCTAGTGATACCCCAAATGTCATTTTCCACAACTTTGATAGACCAAGTAAGATTGAACTTAATTCATTATAATTTATGGAATGGTGTTCAAGTAAATGATGGGTTTTTATCAGGATACCCGAATGAAAAATTAATCTCCACAGACTCTGAAATTTTAAAAGAATGGATCATACCGAGACGTCTAACAGATCTGAAATTATCTGTACCCGAAATAAATTCGTGGTTTGAAAAAATATCCCAACTAGAAAAAAGTCGACCAAAGAGAATAATCATTGGCATTATCAATGACGATGGGACGGTTGTTTATTATTTCATACACGATGGCATTACAAAACCTAGACAAAATTAAATCTACTGTTTATGGCTCGGTTTGATTTCAACGCTTCTTATACTATGAGGACCAGAATCATTTGTTTTGAATTGTTCCAAACTTTGATCTTGTTGAGTGCCAGGAGCTCTTCGAAATTGATAGTACAACGCATCTTCATCGTTATCGGTGTCTCTTTCATATCCTTCATTCTCGGAGTCGGTGACATATCCACTATGATTTCTTTGCAATTGGTACTCCTCGTCATCATCAGGATTGGAATCACGATTAGTCAGTACGGTATGTCGACTTCTCAATGCTAATTTATTCCGAATGACAGATTTAGAACTAGAAAAACTTCCAGTATGACTTAATTTTCTAAGAATACCTTTATCACCTTGATCTTCAAGATCATCAAAAAATTTGCTCTCCACTTTGTAATGTTTAAATGGGCTATCGGAAAGTTCGTCTTCATCAATGTCTATGGGCTCTTTGTTATCATAACCACTTGTTTCATCATCATAGTCGTCAAATAAAGCGGCACTGCTATAATATCCTTCTGATAAATCGAAGCCTGTTCCCAAACTAGTACCGCCATGACTCAATCTTTTTAGTTTAGATTTAGAAGTAGGTAATTTTCTTTGATAATCATTCTGGCAAATTTGTCCAAATTTATCAAATTCAATCATAAATTCCAACAATTCCTTTTCTTGAATAAGCTCATTACTAAATCGAAATTTCTCATACAAATAAATCATTCGTTCTACTTTCGGTGTATTCATCATGTGTGGTTCCAAGTACTGTTTAGCCAAATAATTTATAATTTCCTTCATCGAAAAATCTTTAGGCAAATTATCTTCAGTTAATATCCTCCCCATATAAAATTTATCACCAAGACTTCTTATAATATCCTCGTATTGTACATTCGGAGGTAACAATGCTCCTGTCCCACTTTGATCCCCGTTCGTTACGCCTTTTTCAAGACACTCACGGTTCCTGTTTTCAATATATTCAGGTGGTGATAAACCTGGGTGGTTTATAATGGTATTATAGTCTTGTAATGGACCACCTTTAAATTTTATATCTTGGCAACGTTGTAAATTCTTGTCAATATAACGAAATACAATTGGTGGAAAATCATTTTCAAAAGGTATATATAATGATTTGTTCGGTATATCATTTAAACTGACTCTAGTTTGATAAACTCTGACAAAATATATTATTACAGATATCAATACAAAAAAACCACATGCTCCGAAAACAATAAACGTTTTAACTGCGATTGCTTTAGTGGAATTCAATGTTTGAACTATCACGTCTGCTGGAGTTACAGCAATGAAACCTAACATTATTAACATAATAATAAACCATGAAATCGAATAAATCCATCGTAACAATCGTTGCGGCCAACTTAGTATTGTGTTGGCTGTTGGTCGGGTAAAATACGTCGTATATATAGTAGTTGATTTATGTAGTGGTGATATCTCATTAGAAGCATGATCCACAGTACTTGTCGCTGAGACTAATAATGTTTGATTATTTATACTGACTGCCAAAGAAGGTGGCACAGATCCACTTGTCCGTGAAGGAGTTTCAAATTGTCGTGGAAATCGTATTCTCAGTTCCATTTTGTCTTTCTCGTTATATACTTGTTTTCATGAATGGTATGTCTATAACGGTAATGCCCATTAAAATAAGGTTGATGTAGGCAAGTGTTTTGGTATTCTGAAATTCCTTCTTTTAGGTGTGTTTTTTTTTTTCCGTTTAAATGATTTGCATATTATTCACGTGATTTACAATGGAACGGCTCAATCACATCCTACAGGGCCCCTAGAAAGAGGGTATTTTATTAATAATTATCTAGTTACTGAATGTTCCTAATTCCTCAATGTCTTGAAACCTAATGTCACCATCTTTATAAACAGCTCGAGGAAATGTCAAACTAACACCAGACGATTTTCCAAGCCAGTTTATAAACAAATTCTCATAAATTGATTTTGTATCATACACGTTGACGTAATTGTTGTGTTTCTTTTTGTATACATAATTGAGATATTCCCTTGTAGTGATGTTTTGAGCAGTCAAAAATATATGGAATGATAATAATAAAAACGGATATGGTACTGCTAATGCGGAATATATCGTCAATAATAAACTGACTGGGTGTTTTTTAACAGATTGTCCAATTGAAGGAAGATCATGAGAAAATCTATAATGACATAATTGAATCATGGAAATAATTAATAAATAACAACAAGCAATCACTGCAAGTAACAAAAACCAAAGGAAATATTTATAATTTCTTTGTCCAACACAATTGTTTAAAAAAATACAATGATGATCATGGTTTAGAATACATTGTTGACATATCCCACAATGACTAGTTCTTGGCGGTCTCCAAATATGACATGTATTGCAATATTTAACTTGAACACCAGTCTTGTCCGATTGCCAATAAGGTAAAGTAACTGTATTAAAATATTCTTCTGGTGGAACGGTGATTCGACCATCTTGTGAACCCGATTTTGGAAGGTGTATGTTTTTTGGTAATTCACCAGCATCACCAGTTGATAATTTAAAAAAGAGTAATAACACAACAACCCAGAAATAAACAAAAACAAATACTATTGCTGGCAGTATATTGTGCCACTGCCATGATGCTTCAAATATAAAATACAAAACTCCAGGGATCAATATAATAACTAGTGTAACTATATTTATCGGTTTATAAGTCTTGATGGTATGGAGTCGACCTCCAAGAAAATAAACAAAATGCAGTTTATTTTTACTATCCGCTTGATAGTTTTTGTAATTTTTCTTTGCATTATACTTCAGTATTAAAGTGGGGTCCATAATCAACCAGTTCGTTATAAATTTATGAATAAATGGAACATCGGACACTTTCTTTTGGTTTTCCTTTTCCAAAACAGATGTAGGCTGCAGTGTTGCGGGTGTTGACGTAAGTTGAGATTCTTCATATTGAGGCGATAGTGAAGGTGTTATTCGTCTTGATATCGGTATTCGAAGTGAAGATGATGGATAATCATCAAATGATGACCCTGTAATGGTGGAAGAGTCGGCCTTTGTTATGTCAATACTTGACTGCCGGCTAAGAGGTTGGCTCATAAAAAGCTTGAACGAGGCTCGTGTGGATCTATGAACTTGATGAGTAATGTGACTGAAGAGCGGAAGATGGTTCACACAAAAATTTTTTGCAAACTTCCGAAATAAGCGTAGGAAAAAAAAAAAAATTAAATAAAATTAAATAAAAAAAACCCATACGAATCTATAACTCCAAACCATGTTTCGTTTACGACTCGCAAGTATTAAACCGAGTCAACTTTCTCCCAAATATGTTACTTCTGTACGACAAATAACTTTTTTAACTAAACCAAGAATGTTTCTTACCCCTACTCAGCTTATCACACTGAGATCCTTGGTGACATCGAAAAAAGGTCCATCAAGTACGTTTCGAACAATAGTTCAATACGCAAGTGTGGTTTATATTTCAGTCATGATAGTTGTTTTTGGTCTGTCTTATTTTTTGTACTACGATGCCAACCATCGTCAGCACATTCCGTTTGAATTGGATTTTGATAACCAGATCAACACTGTTTTAGCTATTAATAAAGATGACGTTTGTGAGTCTCCAAGACATGCAGCAAAACATTATCGTAGAGTGTTGATTGATTTGGCCAAAGAAGAAACCCCCGATCTTGATGAATCTACATTTGAAGATAAATTTGATGTACCTATTTTGTCTACTGATTTTTTAATCCATAAGAAATCAGCTGAGTTTATTAATTTTTATATTGATATGGTGTTAAGATATAGCAAATCTTTATTGTCTAAAGGAAAATTGGACGTTTCTATCAAGTTATTAACTAGGATAGTTGATAATGATTTTTTTTTCCACAAATTGGGTGATCCTGAAAAGTTGGCCAATAGTTGTCGAGTCCTAGCAAAAGTCATGGGAGATCCACAAGAAAGGATTTCGATTTTGAAAAAAGCGGTTCAAATGATGAATGAATCAGATAAAGCAATAGATGTTGATCAGAATTATTTACTACAAGAAGACTCAAAGATCTCTGATGAGTTGATCCATTGTCTAAATGACTTAGCTTCAAATTTGGCCAAGTCGTCACAATCGAAGAACATAAGCAAGAAAAAGAAAAAAGAGTACTTGGATCAGGCTTTACAAATCTATTTAGCTGAATTAAGATCATTGCAGCTTGTAAAATCAAGTATGGAAGATGGTTCTGGCCACCAAGGGTTATATCCATTATTTGACGTCAGTGCCGGTAACGTAAAGACAGTAATTGGTTCAATAAAGGCGCATATAAGTGAAGTTATGTGGGCAAAAGGTTATAAAGAAAGGGCAATTGATTGGTCTGAAGAGATTTTGAATGATTTATTTTACGAACGTGATTCTGACCCAAGAGTTGGGCCGATTTTATTGGATGTTTTGAGAAATCTTAAAGCAATGTATACCATTATGAATAAACCGGGTGATTTTGAACGCTGTCAAGATTTAGAAGATCAAATATCTATATTTATGGTTCGTAGTAGATATTCTATCCCATTTTATGAGAAAGCTATTAGAAGAATTAGTAAAGTGTTGTATATTGGTACTCCTGTGGGTTTAATACATAAAGGTATGACCGAAAGATTCTTTTTCAGAAAAAGAATAAAAGAACTACATGAATTTGAAGATGAAGATGATGAAAATAGTACATATTGGTTCCGTGAACCTGCAAAGTAAAATGAAATGTCCCGGAGATTTTTGCGGAATTAGTTTTTGTATAGATAATCCTGTATATAATTTTTAACCAATCAATTGAAATTGAAAATAATCATTTTGAGAAAGACTCTCCCAACTCCCCACAGGAAAGAAAGACAAAAAAAAAAATAATAATTAATAAAAGAAAAAATAAAAAAAATTAAACTCATTAATACCTTTTTCCATTATTCAAAATAAGCATAATGTTATCATCATATTCACGTATTGGTTTAACTACATTAACCAAATCAGCATTATCTACTACAGTGAGACCATTATTATTAACTCGTGGAATTAAAACCATTCCTCAACCTCCGGGGTATATTGTTGGTACTGTGAATGACGCTTATGTTCCACCACCACCACACAAAGCAGAAGGTTCATTACATTGGACAAGTGAA
>JAKTXM010000032.1:0-71693 GCA_030582575.1 Candida buenavistaensis | reverse complement strand
GGAAGTTAAACTAAAGCTAGTGCGTAACGAACTACAAGATTCCGTTGCTTATTAAGAAGATGTTCTAAATAGGATACAAAAAAAAAAAAAATAAAAATAAAAATACATAACTTTAATAATAAGCTCCGCGTCCAGCGTACTCGTTCTTTTTATCTGTGTTTTTATACGGGTCATAAGGTTCTATTTTGGATATTGGGATCGGAGATCCTGTTGGCCATTTACTATCAACAAATATATCTTGCCATTTCACAACGGTATCAAATTTTAAATTATTATTCTCTTTGGTAAATTTTAGATTCAACTTGATCAATTGATCAAAAAGGTAGTTCAAATCGTTCAAGATTAGTTTTGAGGATGAATTAGGTTTATCACTAAACGCAGACTTGTCGATTCGTAAGCTTGAGATTGAGTTGATATTTGATAAGATCATATCATTCTTTTTGTTACTGAATTTCGATTTCACATTACGGAGCACATTACTGCTTGATTTGGATTCAATTAAAGATTGTTTACTTTGTAATGATAACAAACTAAAGTGTACCAACCCCAATGCGTTACCCAATTTATCCTCTTTGTACATTTGTAAACTCTGAAACAACCCCGCATACCCACTGACGTATTTTTCAATCACGTTGAGATAACTTATCCAATTGGAATAATCCAACGAGAAGTTCTGCTCAGTTAATGATTGATCAGTGATCAATTTTTTTATAAGTTTCAACTCTTGAAGGATATGTATAGCAACTTTTGCTAATGTGAAATTATTTTCTGTTTGTATCGTTTCATACTTGAACTGAAATGCATTTCTATTAATCCATGAAAACTTAATCAATATAACAATTTGTATGGATATTTGGCTTATTTTAAGAATTATGTTGAATAAAACATTACTCATTTCAAAAGTTCCGACATGCTTCTGTTGTAGGTTTATACCAAATAACAAGTACGAAATTCCCGTCTTGTAATACGACATTATATATTTCCAATTTTCGTTAAATTGATCCACGTTGGTTGTTTCCTGATCTATTATCTCATTTGTTGTCTCTGCAGCTTTCTTCAAGTATGTCAATGTGATTGAAATTAAACACATGTAGATTTCATTTTGTAGATCCCACTCAGGATAAGCAGACTTTATTTTTGTCAATTTGATTTGCTTTCTTTTGATATCTGACCATGGAATGTCCTCACATATAATTTTATCGTATTCTACATTTTCATCATTTATATAATCAAACAAGCTCTGCAAATAGCCTTCCAAATGAAGTAAATATGAAGTCGTATCGTTTTGTTGTCCAATCTCAATTGCTGCTCTTGTAGAAACAATATTCGGTGGTAATGTTGCCCGTTTAAGTTTAATAGCAATAGGTGGTGTATCTGGTAAAACAATCATTTGAAAAGTCCGTCGGATTGATAAATTATTGTGCGTGTCGTAATTTTCATTTTTTGGCTTTTTTTTATTTTATTTTTTATTTTATTTTTTTCCTGTTTACTCAGTTTCAACCTTTCTTTTATAACCAAGATGCCAAACCACGAAAGATCTCAAAACACCAACGATAGGTATGGTATAGTCATTGATTCAGGATCTTCAGGATCGAGAATCCAAATATATAAATGGACTGATAAAAAATTGGAACTACAATCAACCACCGATGATGCGGTATTAAAATCACCACCAAAGATAACCCAAGAAAAGAACTGGACAAAGAAAATTTCACCTGGGATTTCCACTTACAATTCCAAAGATAAATTTGGAAAGATATGGCTGGGCCATTACTCAAAGTTGTTGAACTACGCAGAAGAAATTATCCCTGCTGATAAACATGCTGAAACACCTGTGTTTGTATTAAGTACAGCAGGTATGAGATTGTTACCAGAAAAGACACAAAAGAGTATATTAAAAGAAACTTGTTCAAGTATCAAAAAGAATACAAATTTTTATATCCCTACAGAAGATTGTAAAAATTTTGTTGAAATTATCGATGGGTCTACTGAAGGCATATATGGGTGGTTGGGTTTAAATTATTTGATGGGGCAGTTTAACAACTATGATAGTTCTCAAGACAAGTCACAGGAATCAATTGGGTTTATGGACATGGGTGGCGCGTCTACTCAAATTGCGTTTGTTCCATCATCAAAAGAACAGATAGAAAAACACAAAGAAGATTTAGCACTTGTTACATTGAGAAATATTAATGGTGATACCCAAACATGGGATTTGTTTGTTGCTACTTGGTTAGGTTTTGGTGCAAATGAAGCACGAAAGAGGTATTTCAATCAATTGATTAATTTGTCGATTGTAAATGAAAAGAATTGGAATAATGAGATTAGTGATCCTTGTTTACCAAAGGGTGCAAGTCTCGATTACAAGTATGAAGATAAAAAATATGCTGTTAAAGGGGTAGGAAATTATGAAATGTGTATCAAAACAATCTATCCTTTATTGATGAAGAGTATTCCGTGTACTGATGAACCATGTCTTTTTAATGGTATTCATGGACCTAAGTTAAATTTCGAAAAGGACAAATTTATTGGAATTTCAGAATATTGGTATACTGCAAACGATATTTTCCAAAGTGGAGGAGAATACAACTTTAAAACTTTCAACACCAAAGTAAAAGAATATTGTGAAAGTAGTTGGGAACAAATTTTGCAAAACTCTGGAGATGGCCAATACTCAAAGTTAGATCCTGAGAAATTTTTGAAAGATGCTTGTTTTAAAGCAAGCTGGGTTATGAATATCTTGCATGATGGTTTTGAATTACCAAGAATTGGAATTGAAACTGAAAAAGAAGAGGAAGACAAAGATATCAGTAACGTTCATGTACCTTTTAAATCAGCCGATTCAGTAGAAGGTGAAGAACTTTCTTGGACATTAGGTAAAATTTTATTATTTGCATCCTCTCAAATTGAACCAAATGGAGATAATTCCAAGGACATAGGTATTTATCCAAGTAAAATTTCTGGAAATAAATTTGTTCCAGGTGGCGTTGTATCCATAAGCAAAGGCAATTATTCTAGTGATGATGAAGAAGGAGGAGGAGGAGATGAAGGATTTGGACATGTAATATATTCCTTTATCTTTATTCTATTGTTGCTATTTTTCTTGTACCATTTTGGAAAATCCCATTTCGGTAGATGGAGTAACAATTTCAAAAGACTACATATTCCAGTTGAAGTAAAGAGAACATTTAATAACATAGGTTCCAGAATCCCAGGTCTCAGACGTTACTTTGACAATATTGTAATGTTTCTGGATCTTGAAGAGCAAAATATAATTTTAGAAGAAGGAATATTTGATAATACTTCAAATAATACTAATTTTTTGCATCCACAGCAACAACCTGCATCTGCAGTATTAAGGACTCGGCTGGCTATGGGATTGAATGGCGATTTTGAAAATGGAGATAACGGAACATCTGCTCAAACTCCAAATCTTTTCAACCAAAAGGGGAATAATCTTTTAGGGAAACAAAAGAAAAATATCTATGCTAATAATCATTTTTCTACAAACAGTAGTCGAGAATCATTACATCGTGTATCAAGCAATGCTTCTATTTCAAGATCAAAAAGTTCATTAGATTAGATATTATACATAGAGTCATGTAATATTTTTTATTTTATTTTATTATTTTTTTTTTTTTTTTGTAAGTTTAAGTAAAAAAATAATAAAAAATAGAAACTCATAATGTTGCAAAATAAGCTTGCGTAACAAAATGATAATTTAATATTATTTAAGTTATTCAAACTCGGACATCCTTTAGTTTGAGAAAATTAACTTATTTACTAATTATGAAACTACAGTTCTCCGTATTCCGGTTGATTTTAATATTTTTACCGATGATCTGTCATTGTTTGCCTGCCGTTGTCCCATTTAGAGATTCAATTGAATTGGTCTTTACGCCAGAAGATATTAGAAAAACAACAAATTATGCATTATGGAAGGTACCTGCGGTCAAGAATAATTTCAAAACTACAGTGAAGCAGAAATTGCTCAACAGATTATTGAATAAAGATCTTCAAGAAATAAATCCTAATCCATTCGAACAAGAAGATGATGATGATGAAAAAGAGTTCTTTGAGAATCAAAATCAGAATCCGCAACAAACGCAATCATTCACGCAAAAAGAAGCTCAAGTTACCAAATCAGATAGTATTTTTGGTGATCGATTCCAAAAAATTGAATTAAATATTGAAAAGCCACATGGGTTGGTAACATCAGTATTGAAAGGTCCATCACCCACAGAAAAAAAGAAAGCCCAATTGACTGTTCACAACACTCACCATGCACTTCAATTGAATAATCTACAGAATGAGCAATTGAGTACTAAAGCAGATGAAGAAATCAAAAAATTTAATGATGAACATATCGAGTATCTGCATCCACGAAGAATTAAAAATGCAAAACTTAAATTTGAAAAGCCGAACTTTTCAGAAGGGAGTTGTCTGGATATTGATAATGATAGTGATGACGAGTTACTTGAATCTAAAGCAATCAAAGCAAAAGATTCATTTAATGATTAAAATAGTGTATATTTTTTCCTATTCTGTATTTGCGTTAATAAAATGTCATAAGAATTGAGGGGTAAGCATTTTAAGTATAAAACGCGGAATACACAAATGATTGCAAATACTTTATATGCCGCGGTAATTAAAGAAGGTTTGTCATCTACCTCGTGTTAATCTATAAAGTATGTTAAAAAAAAAAAGATAAAGAACAATCTTTGTTAGTATTTAATTCACTGATATATATATATGTACCGATCAATTACCTGGCAATCCCCAATTTATTGTAAACATGAAGACGAGAATATTTTCTATCACTACAGATATTGATGATGAATCAGATTTAATAGATTTAATCAAAAACATCGAATTAGTTAAATCAATTGGCGGTTTTGAAGTAATTGAAATTAAAAACAACGATGGAGAAATTGAATGGTGCATATCAGGAGCTAGTGGTTGTTTAAGTTACAATGAATTAATCACATCTGCTAGCTCACTAATATCTGCAAAACAAAGTGAATGCAAAACCTTCTTCTCAGGAAAGCTTCTGTGTCTGTTTGATCTTTCCTTTTATGATCCGAGATTATGTTGAAGGTGTATACCTATTCAATTCTTGATATCTTTATATATTTGTTATTATACACGACTGTATTTTTTTATTTTTTTTTTTTTTTTTTTTTTTTTTTTTTTTTTTTTTTTTTTTTTTTTTTTTTTTTTTTTTTTTTTTTTTTTTTTTTTTTTTTTTTGGTTCTTTTGAAAAACCATCTAAACCTATTTCACAACCAAATCAACAATGAGAGTGAAGAAGCCAACTTCTAAAAGATCCACCACTCGTATGAGAGAGGGTATAAAAAAGAAAGCAGCAGCTAAAAGAAGAAAGGATAAGAAATTGGCAAAGAAAGATGTGACATGGAAATCAAGAAAATCAAAGGATCCAGGTATCCCAGCAAGTTTCCCATATAAAGATCAAATTATAACGGAATTAGAAGAAGGAAGAAGAGTAGAGAAGGAAAAGAGAGAACTTTTGAAGTTACAAAAACAGCAAGAAAGAGAAGAAGCATTGGCCAGAGGAGAGGCTGTAGATGATATTATGGATGAAGATGATGATCAAGAAGAAGATGGAGCCAATGGATTGGCTGCTTTGTTAGACTCGGCTAGACAGGCAGCAAAGGAATACGATGGGGAAGAAGAAGACGACGATGATGTAATGGTTGATTCCGAAGAAGACGTTGAATATGAAATTAGTGATGATGATGAAAAAGATGAAGAATTCGGTGAATTGGAAAAATCACGTAAATCTTATGATAAAATATTTAAAACTGTTGTTGATGAAGCTGATGTTATATTATACGTTTTAGATGCAAGAGATCCTGAGTCTACCAGATCCAAGAGAGTTGAAGAGGCTGTTTTACAAAACCCAGGTAAGAGATTGATTTTGGTATTGAATAAAGTTGATTTAATTCCAACCAACGCTTTGAATCAATGGCTCAATTTTTTGAAATCATCATTCCCAACTGTACCTGTAAAAGCCGCCCCTGGTGCCACCAACTCTACTTCTTTCAACAAAAATTTGACCAATTCTTTGACGTCAGATGCATTATTAAAAGCTTTGAAAAGTTATGCTAGCAAATCCAACTTGAAAAGATCTATCATTGTTGGTGTTATCGGTTACCCAAATGTTGGTAAATCATCTATAATAAATGCCTTAACTAATAGACATGGAAATAACTCTAAGGCATGTCCAGTTGGTAACCAAGCTGGTGTCACTACAACCATGAGGGAAGTTAAAATTGACAATAAATTAAAAATTTTAGACTCACCTGGTATAGTTTTCCCAGATGAAGCTGCAAATAGTAAAAAACAATCCAAGACTCAGCAATTGGCCAAATTGGCTTTGTTATCTGCTATACCACCAAAACAAATATCTGATCCAATTCCAGCAGTGACAATGTTATTGAAGAAATTTTCAAAGGATACTGAAATGGCTGATGGCTTGAAAAACTATTATCAATTGCCGGCTTTGCCATCAAACGATTTAAACGAATTTGTTAAACATTTTTTGATTCATATCGCAAGAAGTAAAGGAAGATTGGGTAGGGGTGGTGTTCCAAACTTGGAATCTGCAGCCATGTCTGTATTAAATGATTGGAGAGATGGTAGAATCATTGGCTGGACTTTACCAAAAGCTTCTAAAGCAACTGCTGAAATAGTTGATTTAGATGCTCCAAAGAGTTCATTAAGAGGAGAAAAGGAACCACCAAAAGTTGAACAAACTACAATTGTAAATTCTTGGGCTAAAGAGTTTGATTTGGACGGTCTTCTAGGTGATAACTTCGGTCTTGCATAGATTTAATATATTTTATATCTTTTCTATTGAATTTTCTATCTTACTTGTAAGTTTGGGGATAGTGGCCAAGTTGTTTGCCACATCTTTGTTATGTTCCAATAACTCTTCATGATTACGTAGCAATTCTTTTAAGGGATCTTTTAATCTCTTTATGTGCTCTGTTAGTACCTTATATGGATCAGGAGTAGCATTGGAAGATACGTTGTTTTGTTGATTCATCTGTGATGAGGAATAGTTGTACTATATAAAAAAAAAAAAAAAAAAAAAAAAAAAAATTATTAACTTAGTCTTGTCACCGCGCTACTTGTTTTGTTTTCTTTTTAAGTAAACAATAATGCCAATCATAGATCAAGATGATAACGACAACGATGACTGGCTTTTGGAAGATAACAATGACTTGGAGTTTCAAGATATTCTACAGGGAAAATCTACTGTTATCCATAACCCACAACAAAGAACATTAGATGGATCAATGGTACCCCAGAGAGTACAATATGAAGAAATACCCAAACCAGTCAAGATAAACATACCCACACATCATGCAATGGATTTTGAGAGCTTAAAAACTTACATTTACCCAACGAATTTTGAAATTCGTGATTACCAATACAATATAGTTCAACGTGCATTTTACGATAACCTTTTAGTGGCACTACCTACAGGTTTAGGTAAAACATTCATTGCATCTACAGTTATGTTGAATTTTTTACGATGGTTCCCTAATTCAAAGATTATTTTTATGGCACCAACGCGTCCGTTGGTGGCGCAACAAATTAAAGCATGTTGTTCAATTACTGGCATACCTAGTTCCAAAGTAGCCATTTTATTAGACAAGACGCGTAAAGATCGTGATGAAATTTGGAATACACGTCAAGTGTTTTTTACTACTCCTCAAGTTGTTGAAAATGATTTGGCATCAGGTAAAGTTAACCCGAAATCGATATCATTATTAGTCATCGATGAAGCCCATCGTGCTAAAGGTAATTATTCTTATAACAATGTGGCAAGATTTATGAATAGATTCAGTACGTCTTATAGAATACTAGCTTTGACTGCAACCCCAGCAAGTGATGTGGATGGTGTTCAAGAGATCATTGATAATTTGAACATCTCTAAAGTGGAAGTTAGAACCGAAGAGAGTATTGATATTATGAAACATATGAAGAAAAAAACTATAGAAAAACGAACATGTGACATATCACCTGAAATACAAGAGTGTGTTGAATTACTAGCCGAGGCAATTACTCCAATGGTGAATCTTGCTAATGAAAGGCAATTGATAGATAACCGGGATCCAACAAAGATTAATTTTTTGCAATGTATGGAAGTATCTAGAAGAATTTCCGCTGATCGAGGTATTCCTGAAAACCTTAAATGGAGTAATTTTTTTCTCTTACAACTTTTGGGAACAGTTGGTCAATGTTATCGTCGATTAAACACTTATGGTCTCAGATCATTCTACAGTTATTTTAACGAAAAATATACCGAGTTCAAAACCAAATGGGATGCTAAAAAATCTTCCAATAAGCTTAATGCAGATTTTTATTTTAGTGATGCTGTTCTGATGCTAACAGAGGTTATTGAAGAATACATAAAAAACAAGAAACTTAGTCATCCTAAAATTGATGCACTCATGGAAGAACTTGATGAATTTTTCAAGAGCAACGATGTGTCTGGATCAAAAGTGATTATATTTACAGAATTTAGAGAATCAGCATTGGAAATTGTGCAATGTATAGAACTGGCCAAGGATCACAGAAAACCGCATATTTTTATTGGACAATCTAAAGAGAAAGAAAAGTTTGACGTTGAAAACTACGGTAAGAAGAAGAGAACAGTTAAAAAATCAAAGAAAGATGAAAGACCATCAAATCGAACTAGTTCTGAAGAAGCTCAATTGAAGGGTATGACTCAGAAGGTACAAAAGGAAATCATCAAGAAATTCAAAGAAGGGACTTACAATATTTTGGTTGCAACGTCAATTGGGGAGGAAGGTTTAGATATTGGAGAAGTTGATTTAATCATATGTTACGATTCGACATCTTCTCCTATTAAAAACATTCAAAGAATGGGTAGAACTGGTCGTAAGCGTGATGGGAAAGTGTTGATGTTATTTTCCGGAAATGAAGAAAGGAAATTTGAAAAAGCGATGGAAGGTTACGAATATATTCAACAACATATTATGAAAGGTAAATTAATTGAACTTCACCATCGGAATAGAATTATACCAGATGAATATACTCCAGAGGTTGTAAGGAAAAATATTGAAATACCAGAAGAAAACGATGAGATGAAACTTGAAGAAGATGAAGATGAAATTATTAAAATAGCCACACAGTATATGTTGGGTGGTAAGTCTAAGAGAAAGAGAGCAACAAAGAAAAAAGCAAAAACATTTTTTATGCCTGATGATGTTGAGACTGGGTTCAAGAATGTTTCATCAATGGTTCGTCAGGTTGGAGATACTGTATCATTAGCTGAAAAAAAGAAGGACAAGACTTTTTTAGAAAAGCTTGTTCAATCTGATAGTGAAAGCGAGCTAGACAGAACACAACCAAAGGATATTGAATCTACAGAGAACTTGAATAAACATCCCAATAAACTGACAATTATTGAATTGTGTAATAGTGGTACCTATCTGTCAGCAAGCGAGAAACCAAGAAAACCTGCTGATATGCTGATAACAATTGAATTATCTGATGAAAGTGGTACTGAAGTAGCACCAAGGGCAGCTCCGAGTGATGTAACTGATGAAAATGATACAGCAACACTTCTGCCAAAACTAGTTTCACAAATAAATAACGTGGTACAAGTAATACCAGTGGAGTCTTCTCCTAATGTTATATTTGATTCGAGAAGTGAAATTGATTCTCTTATGAAAAAGCTGCCACTGCCATCTAAATCAACTCATTCAAATGAAGATTTTGATTTTGGCGACAGAAATGTTAAACCTATAACGCTGGCACCGAATAAGAAGAAAAGCTTAGGGGTTAAACGACAATTAACGCAACCTTTGAAACCAAGAACGGAACCAATTACCAAAAGTCCACCAAAAACTGTAAAGCCTACTTCATTATTGACAAGAGGAGTCACTCAACGAAGTCAATTTCCCACTCAAGTTAAAAAATCCTTAGGTGTTAAAAGACCACGTCCAACGAATATTATAGATCAGTTAAAAAAACAGAAACTTGAATCAGAAGCAATCGTCGAACGACAAACACAGAGTGTTTTGGAGTATGAAGCACTTGAAGCAAGAAGAAATGCGCCTGATAAATCAGTATCTATAGTTTTGGATTCAGATACTGATGAAGAGATATTTGATGATGGTTTGAATGAGATCACTACAACTTCCATAGAAACGAAAAACGATGCTATATATGAGTTCTCTGATAATCAAAAAGAAGGGTTTTTAACGGAAGAACAGCTCAGAGAATTACACACAAATTATTTCATGAGACTTGATCCAATTGACCGAGTTTCGTTCTATGATCCAAGTGAAGGTTTTTCCAACGATGAATTATCTGGAAAGATCCGTGAATTTGGGCGTGATAGAATTCCTCATAGTATCAAAACTAAAAGACTTTTAAATTCTTACAATGTACAGACCTTTAAGGGACTGAAATCATCGAATCACAACGGTAACTATGACTTTTCGTTTATTGTAAATAAATAAACAGATGGTCACGTGGTATGAATAATATTTTACTCTTTAGTTTGAAAATTAATCTATGTTAGTAGGAATAAAAAATAAAAACACTGTAAATATATGTTGTTCACAGAACGCTTACAACAGATAATCATATATAAGTTAAGTTGATTTTCTGTGTCTCCCTACTGCTGTTCTGCAATACGGGCAAAGCAACACCTGTAGGCGAAACATTGTTATTAGACAACAAAAATAATAACAGCAGCACAGCTCGCTATTAGCGCACAAATAATATGCAGTACTCATGACTGGAAATATAAGAAAAAGTAGTGGAAACAGACACACATCGCCAATTCCAATTCTCTTCGCACCAGCGCAGAAAAAAAAATCTTTGCATTCAAATATTTTCAGTTCTTTTTCTTCTTTTCTTTCTTTGTCTTTATGCAGGGGCATTACGTGTATCAGTGAGGATTCGTCCGAGATCATGTTTTTGCTGGTTGAAAACTTAAACCTGACAACTTCTTGATAGTCTATAGCCTCGTGCTTGTGAAGATTAAGAGAATTTTTGGAAATCTTTTACCTCAAAAAAAAAAAAAAAAGTATTGGTTATCCAGCAGTATGTTATGTTGAGGAACCATGCACTTCTTTGAAGGCATTACTTGATCATAAGCATTTACCTGGCTAACTTGGCTGATGAAATTCCCATTTTATGTTATTGTATAGTGAGGTCATTATCAATTGATTCAAAATTGGAACTCATCAGATCTCCAGCCTTGTTCCTCGCTCGGTCCAGTTTGTTCTTCCTAGTTGGATCTTGAGCTGGATACTTTTCAACAGCCTTTTGTGCTATTGTTAAGTAATGGGCTATATTGAATTTTTCGTAATAAAGATTTTCTTTGAGTGCGATAACACCAAGGCTCTTGCTGGATGGTGGTATTGTAATTATAAATCTTTACATTTCTATATTCTATTGCTCGTTTTTATTGTAGCAACTTATAAAAAAAAAAAAAAGAACAAGAAAAAAAAAGCAAAAAAAAATTCTCTACGATTCGATCTCGCTCATCAGTTCACCGACCAATGTTTAAAAAATTCACTAGAGACGACGTTCATTCACGTTCGAATGTTAAATCTTCAGTTCAAAGAGGACTCAGATCCAAATTTGTTGAAGCGTATCCAGATACAGAAGGCGCCATTGATAATATCGTGCCTAAAAAATCGCAAGTGGTACTTGTGAAATGTGAAGACAAGATACAATTATATTCAGTAGACCATAATGATCAACAAGAAATTGTGATGTTTCAACATTTCACTGATTTGGTTCCAACTTTGAAAACAGTACATAAATATCCTGAATGTTTTCCTCGTGTTCAAGTCGATCGTGGAGCAATTAAATTTGTACTCGGGGGTGCCAATATAATGTGTCCCGGATTGACAAGTCCTGGAGCCAAATTACCTGAAGAAAATATAGAAAAGGATACAATTGTGACAGTTTATGCAGAAGGTAAAGAAAATGCAATGGCTATTGGAAAGTTATTGATGAGCACTGATGAAATCAAAAGTATAAACAAAGGAATCGGTATTGAATTGTTACATTACTTGGGTGATGGATTATGGAATTATCAAGAATAGTTTGTACATACGCTAATATACATTTTTTGGTCATCCAGTAACGAGTAATTGTCTAAAGTACTAAGATAATCTTCCAACTCATTTTTTTCAGAAAAAAAAGACCCTTCGTTTGTATAATAAGAAACTGAGAATTTCAAAATTGACAAATTTTGCATCATTGTAGATATTATGCCTTTGAATTCGAGAATAGAAATACTTTTAACAAACTTTTGTTGAATTGGCGATGCACCAGGAACGACAAGAATCAAATTGATCCAATCTTTGCAGGGTAAGTGGTGTGAGTTTGAAGGTTCCTTCTTGTTATACTTCAGAAGCAAGGAAGACCATCTTGATGGGTTTTCTATTTGAAACGTGCCTGCTTCAACTTTGGAAATAAAATAAAGCTCTGCATTTTCAATCTCCTCATCTGTCAAGTAACTGCCATTGATTTTCAACAATTGTCCTTTGTAACAGTTGAATCTTGCTATCAATTGAATAAATGTGTCATCTACGGATAAATCTTTAAACAATGGGTTGTGGTTAATTCTTAGTTCTTGCAAGTTGGGTAATCGTGTAGATAGTTTGTCAATTTCCTTCCAATTGTTAATTAAATTATCTCTTAAATCAACTGAGACTATACTGTCCATATTAGTTTTGACAATTTCCAGTGAGCATTTATTATGTGATATATTCAATATTGAGAGTGGAATGGGCGGGAATTGTTCTAAGTTGTTATAGGAAACGTCCAACGTCAGTATTTCTAGACTTAATATTTCAATGTCTTTATCCAAATATCTATTACCAGCTATGTAAAGCTCTTTGAGATTGGGAAATTTTTTAATTAATTTCATAAGCATCGGAATTGTTATCAAAGTAAACGATACTTTCAACAGTACAATACCCTCGTGTACTCTCTGATCATTCAAAAACTCTCTAAATCTATTCCCATTTATGTTTAGATTTGTAACACTAGGTATTTTATCAATAATTTTCGCCACCTCATTCAAATCAGTGAATAAGTTACAACTTAGTTCTAAATTAGTCAAATTAGTTAAACTTTCAAATATTCGCTGATCATCTTCAGAAGTATAAGCACAATTTATTAGACAATAATCCAATGTAAGAGATCGTAAATGAGTCAAGTCAGATTGAAATTTGTTCAACTTCTCCCATCCAAGTTCTTCAACAACTTTGGACCCAATCACAATGTGTTGATCAGTGTATTCCAGATTCAAATATTTTTCCCGTATAACTTGAAGAAAAGATTTTCTATCGTTGATTAATGTTGAATTGGATGATTTCACAAACGTTCCAGATCCAGGTATGGTGGGTGTAAAGTATTGATGACCATTCAAATCGCCATTGTTTTTACCTCTAGATTCATCATCCCATTCAATTCCATACGCTATTGTTTTGGGTCCCCAAGGCGGTAATGTACCTATATATCTGATTGTACCTAGATGTCTATCGGTTGTGGAGATACGATTGTTGATTATATGGGTCATTGATAAATTGTGAAATAAATTTCGCGCGTCTTTTGTTGATGATTTTGTTGCAAGAAACATGCCTCCCATTAAAAAGGACCAAATAACACCAGAGAATGCAGAAAATATTGTCCAAATATACATGAAACAACAGTATCGCCCATACTCTGTTAACGACATACAATTGAATTTACATAATGTGTTGACAAAAGCTAAATTGGTCACTATTTTGAATTCCTTGGTTGCTAAAAAAGAATTGGTGTCAAAAGCTATTGGAAAAACTATATATTATACTTACAAGCAGCTACAATCTGATGGTGTTGAAGCTCCTTTGGAAGAATGTTCTAAGTTGAGCGACAATATTAAAAGGTTGCAACAAGAAATCAACGAATTGAAATCTAGTACGTAAGATTAAGACTTGTCAGAAGAGATATATACTAACATGGCCAGATCTTCAACAGATTTCTGCGATGCCGACTAACGAAGAGTTGAATGTTATAATTATGGAACTAGAGGCTACTGTCAGAGCCTTGCAATGCGAGTTTCTAAACGCCACTCCAAGGAAAGTGCCTGAAGCAACGAACTTGAAAAGCCATGTCACGAGGCTTAACAAGATGAAGAAAAATAGTATTGCTATGGTATGTATGTACAGTACAACCCAAAACCATTCAAAACTAACAAATACTAGTTCGATAATCTTGTAGCTACATTTCTGGAGATAACTGAAAAACGTGATATATTGGTATGCTTACTTTAAATACGTCACAAAAATTTTGACTAACTTTAATTTTAGGAATTGTGTGGCATTGATGACCAAGAGATGAAAAAGTTTAGGTAAGTTTCAAGTACGCACGATGTGTAAACCTCTGATGAAGCTGATGATGTGTTCTTTTTCTTTTCTTTTTTTTTTTTTTTTTGCTGCACGCGCGTTTGGTTATTACAGGGCCATGTGAGACGCCGATACTTTTTATAATTGCCCTGTTTCCTACGGCCCCTCGCAGTAAAGATCGGATTAATATTTGTTTTCTTTTTCCTCTTTCGTTTTTTTTTTTTTTTTTTTTCTTGCTTTTAAAGTCCAACCGATTGCGAAGTATTATTATTTTTTATTGTTTATTTGTATTTATTTTTAGTTACACATTTCCTTCAGCATACCATATTACATGAACAACATATAATGTTATCACGAAACGTGCAAAGAGTGTTTGTTTTACTATCGTGTACATTTTTAGGATTAATCTGTGGGACTCTTTACTTATATTCATCGTATAGTCCACAGTTAGCCAGTCAATTACGTTATAGTGCATCTGATTCGTCAATAATAGCATTATGGGGAACTGTGGGAATAGCCATAGCTGGACCATTATCAGGAGCAGTGGTTGACAGAAAGGGGTATACAGTATCATTACTAATAGGAGGATTATTAATCATATCATCATATATTGGATTGAAACGTCAATTTGACCACGCGTGGGGAAATTTGTTTTTTTCAAGTACTTGCATATTCTCTGTCGGACTTGGATCAACTTTTATTAATTCGGCGTGTTTGAAATGTTGTGCTGTTAGTTTCCCAAGTATTAGAGGTGTGGCGACGAGTTTACCATTGGCATTGTATGGACTAAGTGCTTTGTTCTACTCAGTTATAGCGTCTGTTTTTTATCCAGGTGATACATCCAATTTCTTGGGTTTTTTAGTGATGTCCATTATTATTATATATTTGCTTTGTTTCCCTAGTGTGTATTTGGCGGATTGTGATCATAAATTGAAAAGGGCATCAACATTCGAAAAATCTGCTCCACAAGCTTTGTATTCAGGTACAAACCTATTCGTTGATGTAAAATTCTGGTTATTATTTATTATCACTGGAGCATTAGCGGCATTGGGTCAAATGTATATTTATTCCGTCGGGTATATGGTGAAAGCATTGGTTATAAAAGCGTTCCCAGGTGATAGTAATCTGGATATTGTTATTCAACAAGATCAACAATTTCAAGTTGGATTATTATCAATAGCTAATTGTCTTGGTAGAATCATGTCTGGAATTTTTGGTGATATAATAAAACAATCATTCAATAAATCAAGGGAATGGTTATTGCTTCTTCCTGCAATCGGAATGACTATTTGTCAACTACTAGCATATAATATAAACACTTACACTGAACTACCTACCAATTCCTTCTTGATTGGATTCTTTTATGGATTCACCTTTTGTATTATGCCAATCATTACCGGTGATACGTTTGGCATGGAGAATTTTTCATTCAACTGGGGAATAGTTAGTATGAGTCCGATACTACCAAGTTTTTACTTTACGAAATTGTTTGGTAAAGTGTACGACTCTAATTCTATGGCTATAACAGATCTCAACGGCCAAGCTACAAGTGTTTCCACTTGTACACTAGGAAATTTATGTTATAATTCAATATTCAGATTAACTTTGGCACTCAGTTTATTCGCATTGGTCTCAGTGCTAGTGTTAAATTTCCGTAATCTATTCCTAGAGAAAAGGAAAACCACTTCATTACCATTGGCATCATCAACCCAAAATCCATTTACAGAAAAGGCAAGTTAAAAAGAAAATAAATAATAATAATAATATAAATTTATATATATATATATATACCACTTCATTACCATTGGCATCATCAACCCAAAACCCATTTACAGAAGAGGCAAGTTAAAAAGAAAATAAATAATAATAATAATATAAATTTATATATATATAAAGATCAAACAACTTGTATTATCTAATATATAAATACTCTAAAATAAAGTCTATTGTACTCTTCTCAAAGACAGGAACCTCGAGAGCCTTCCGGAAGCAGGTGATGATGGCAGTGTAGTTATTCTTCTTGGTCTAGGGTATGCACGACGGTCTCCTGTATCCATCAAACTTTCTAAATTTCTATGAGATTCAGACTTTATAGGTGGTGATGTTAAACCACCAGCAGGGTCTTGTTCTTGTGAAACAACCACATTGTCAATTTCATCTTCATCTTCATCAATTGTCAAATCATCTATGTTTCTGTTAATCAAATAACGCAAAGCATTATACCAAATGTTATGACGTTGTCTTGTTGCACACGTAATTTTGATTGATCTATCAGTAGAATGAACAATTATACTCTTGTAATACAAACCGGTAGGTAATGGATTATTATCATTCACACTTTCAACACTTACAATCGCAGCAGCTCTTGTTTTAACCAGTGATGGATTAGATAATATAGGATTATTTTCAGTCCAGTAAAGTGTCAATGAATAAGGATGAACCCAGAAATATCTTTCATGTCTAGTCTCTGTAATTACTTTCAATGCACCCAATCTACGATAATACTTGAACAAATATTCACCAATAACAACTTGAGTTATTGCAGGAATCATTGATCTGTCCGTTAATGAAACATCCGTAGCCATTGAGAAAACGGCATTACTTCTGATCGAATCTTGGACTGATTGCTGAGATAAGTTGGAAATAACTGAATTTGATTGTGGAATGCCTTGGATTCTTTTTAAACTACCACTTGAACCAGGCGTGGATTGACCTGTTCTGGTAACCATATTATTCGGTGGAGTGATTCTCGAAAGCAGATCTAATGAATCTCTTTGTTGTACTGGAGTGGCCTTGAACTGTGAAGTTGGAGCCAAAACTGGTGTTATTTCATCTTTATGAATATAACCACGTTTCTCTGCATATTGTTTGAATACATCATCGGAGCATTTTTCAATTGACATGGATTTCAATTTAAGTAGTTGATTGAAATAACTTGTTGGAACAACTTTAACATTACTGAATTCAGGCTCAGGATGAGTTGTGGTACTAATATATTCTGATCTAGGAACAGGTAATAACGCCAATTTTATTGCAGCATTACACACAGTATCTTTATCTCCAAGATCTTGTTTGTTTAATGATTCAGCATGAGCGTCTCTTTCCTTTGTCAATTTGTAAATTATCTCGTCTTTAGCAGCTGAAGATTGTTTCGATTTAAGTAATTCAGCTTCTGGAATCAATGATAATGATAAACCTTGCGCGAAACCACGTATTTTATTTTCATCCATTTTATTCAATTCATTATATTCTTCATTTGTTAATACCACCATTCCTAATTTAGATGCCGCGTTATTCAATTCTTCTTGTGTAAGGATAAATGATTGTTCAGCATCTTGATAATTATCTGACTCTGAACTAAATGACTTGGCGTCACGTGATACTCTCACTTGATCGTTTGGAAGAATGGCAAATCCCAAACCACTCAATCTCTCCTTCAAATTACTCATCGAGTGAAGACTATCAATATCAGATTCAACTTCTTTAGGTTCAGTAAGTTCATCATATAATTCTTGAGAGATAACACGTTTACCATCAGCTTCAGCTCTCTCCTCAATACTCTTTTGTGACAACTCTCTCAATCTTTCTAATTCATCAATTAAAATCAATGAATATCCTTCATTATTTGCCCTGACATCCAATGGAGTTTCGGATAATTGTTTCAAAGACTCGTGATCTTCTTTAGTCAAAGAAACCAAACCTTCATTGGCAATTCTATCATGCAATGGAATATTGGCTTCTTGTTGTAATTTAACAATTTCGTCTGATGCTATCACCACAAATCCAATGGCAGATGCATTCTTTTCAATATCACCAATAGTAGGATGATGTGCTTTCAATAATAATTCATCATACTCATTATTCTTTATTAGTTTCCAATCAGTACCTTCCAATTTATCTTGAATTGTTTGATTTGATTGATTTACCAATACACGATATTCATCGTTTGGAACCAAGGTGACTTCGTTAACACTAGCTAATTCCTTCAATTTATCAACAGATCGATCGTTGGCTCTTGTTGTCAACATTTCAACTTCAGTGGGAGTAATCAAACTGTGACCATGAGTACCAGCCAACTCTCTTACTTTATCCAAAGATGGTTCAGTGATCTCCTTGTGTTGATCATTGGTCAATAAAATTAGATCTCTTTGTGATGCTAAATCTTCAAGAGGAATAGAAGATTGGTGAACCAATTCAGCATGAGTATTTTTATCCAATAGTTGATATCCAAGCTTTTCACAATTTTCCTTAAGGAACTCAACACTTGGATGTTCTAATTTGTTCTTCAATTCGTTCAATTCCACAACTGACACTACGGCCAATCCCCGTGCAGATGCTTTTTCTTCTATTGTTTCATGGATATTTTTATTAATTTCAGCATATTCAGATTGATCAATAATAACGTGATTCTTTGCGTTGGCTGATTTAGTAATTTCTTCCAATGTTGGATTCTCAATTTTGTTCTTCAAATCATCCAATTTCTTTTGCTCAATTAATGTCATTCCCTTTTCGGTTGATTTAGATCTTAAGAAGTCCAATGACGGAGTTTCATGATGTGTTTGCAATTGTGAAAATATATCTGTACCAACAACAACCATTCCAATACCAGCCGCTTTGTCATGAATTGATTCTGATGCAGAATTCACCAACTCATTATATTCCAGTTGTGGAATAACAATATTGTTCAAAGCACTAGCTTTTTCTTTCAAATATTCAATACTTGGATTATTCAATGAATTTTGGAGAATTTCATAATCTTCAAATGAAATCAACTTGAATCTATTTCTATCTGCTTTATCTTCTAATGTTTCTTTGCTTGATTTAACAACAGCATTGTAATCATCGACTGGTACAACAACGTGACCTTTTATCTTTGCATTTTGTTCAAGAAATTCAAAATCAGGATCAGTAAAATTATTAAAATATTTGTTGTAATCTTCTTCTCTAACTACCACGTGACTATGTTTTTGTGCAAATAAGGTAACAAGATCCAATGAAGGATTTGTTGAATTTTGAACTAGATCACCATATTGTTCATTATTAAGAGCTATTAATCCATTTTCTTTAGCAAGATCTTCCACTGGTTTGTTGTATTTAGTAATTATTTCATGATATTCTTCTTTGTTCACTACTTCATAACCATTGGTTTCTGCTTTCAATTTAATATATTCTAATGTTGGTGATTCGACATTGTCATGAAGTTCTTTCAATTCATTAACTGCAATTACTTCTAATCCCATATTCTTTGCTTTTTGTTCAATTGACTGATTGGCTTTCAGCTGAAGAAGTTCATAGTCTTCTTCCAGCACAACCTTCTTAAGATGTTTCTTACAGCATTCTTTCAAATATTCCAATGTTGGATTTTCAATCTTATCCTTCAAAGATATCAATTCTTCCTTAGGCAACACTGACAATCCTTGTTCTTCAGCACTAACTTCGATTGATTTATTTGCTTTCTCTTTGATCTTTTGCAATTCTTCTGGATCAATTAAGATCTTGTTTTGTTCTGTGGCATGATCATCCAATGTTTTAGAAGCCTGATCTACCAATTCTTTATGTTCATCCACTGGGATAATAATAACACCTTTCTCTTTTGCATGATCATCCAATGTTTTAGAAGCTTGATCTACCAATTCTTTATGCTCATCCACTGGGACAATAATAACACCTTTCTCTTTTGCATGATCATCCAATGTTTTAGAAGCCTGATCTACCAATTCTTTATGCTCACTAATTGGAACCAATATCATATTCCTTTCTTCAGCATGTTGTTCGGCTGTTTTGGCTGCTTGATCTACCAATTCTCTATGTTCATCCACTGGGACAATAATAACACCTTTCTCTTTTGCATGATCATCCAATGTTTTAGAAGCTTGATCTACCAATTCTTTATGCTCACTAATTGGAACCAATATCATATTCCTTTCTTCAGCATGTTGTTCGGCTGTTTTGGCTGCTCGATCTACCAATTCTTTATGTTCATCCACTGGGACAATAATAACACCTTTCTCTTTTGCATGATCATCCAATGTTTTAGAAGCCTGATCTACCAATTCTTTATGCTCACTAATTGGAACCAATATCATATTCCTTTCTTCAGCATGTTGTTCGGCTGTTTTGGCTGCTGCAGTTATCAATTCACCATAATGTTCTTCAGTTATGACAACTTTGTGCTGTTCCTTGGCATGGTCTTCTAATAATTTGGACGCTTTGTTCACTAAATCAGCATGCTCCTTTGTGGAGAGGACAACTTTATCTTGATCCTTGGCAAGATCATCGATAGTTTTTGAAGCGTTCTTAACTAGATCAATATGATTATCCTGAGGCACCAACACCACACCTTTCTCATTTGCTAAATCTTCAATTGTCTTGTTGGCTCTCTCTGTCAATTTAGAATGTTCTGCTTGTGGAACTACAACATGATCATGACCAGCAGCTTTCTCTTTAACTTGTGCCAATGTTGGTTTGTCAGATCTACTTACCAAATTTTTATATTCACCAGTTCCAAGAACAGAAAGTCCCAAAAGTCCAGCAACCGCAGTAACGTGGTCCTTATTTGGCTTATGTGCTTTTTCGTTTAATTTTTCGTATTCCTTTTCATTCAATACTTGAAGTCCCAATACTTTAGCCTTTTGTTCAATATAGGATTCTGATGGATGATCAATTGCAGTTTTCAAATTTTTAATTTCACTTTCAGGAATTAACACAAATCCGATTATTTCTGCTTTTTGTTTCATATATTCAATACTTGGGTTGTTCAATTTGCCTTTCAATACCTCTAATTCCAGCTTTTCAATAACACTTAGTCCCAACTTTGATGCATTTTCGGTTAATGATTCTCTACTTGGATCAATTAATGATTCATACTCTTGTTGTGGTAAGGTGGTAAGACCATATTTGACAGCTTTATTTTGAATAAATTCGGTGCCTGGATCTTTCATGGTTGATTTTAATAATTCATATTCAGATTTCAATATCAACTCGTGTTCAGAATTGATAGTATGTTCTTTCAAAAACTCAAGTGATGGAGAAGTAGTGTTTTTTTTGAGAGTAGTCAATTCTTCAAATGGTACAACAGACATATTTTTGTCTAAACATTTATTTTCCAAATATTCAATTTCTGGTGAATCAATATTCTTTTTGATAGTCTCGTATTCTTCAATTGAAATAACCACATTGCCATAAACTCCAGCCTTGTCCTTCAAATAATCATTAGTTGGGTTGTTAATCAGATCAATCATCTTGGTATGTTCATCCTTATCAACAACTACCATTCCTTTGGCACTAGCCAATTTCGACAATCTTGATTTATCTGGGTTAGTCGATTCTTCTAATAATTGATTGTACCTCTCCTTTGGAATAACAGTCAAACCAGCAGATTGTGCCTGTTCTTCAATGTGTTCTTTTGATGGAGAATCAACCAATGTTGTCAATTTTTCATAGTCATCAATAGCTACCATTGTAAATTGTAATTTAGAAGCATGTTCTTTTAAATATTCCGGAGTTGGGTCTTCAATTTGATTACGCAATTCTTTAAATTCCGTTTCTTCAATAATCACCAAATCATATTTCTTTGCATGCAGAATCAATTCTTCTCTCGTTGGATTATTAGCAACACGTTCAAGTTGCTTCATTTTATCAATTGAAATCACGGTGTTGTTCTTCTTCGTGGCATTTTCTTCAATGAATTGAGCACTTGGATTAGTGGAAACTTCTACCAAGTCATTATATTTCTTCTCATCAACGAGAACTGCATTATGTAATTTAGCCATATCAGTCATATAATTCCATTTCGGCAGTTTAATGCTCTCCTTCAAAGATTCGTATTCAACTGTAGGTATAATCATGGATTGGAAAGTGCTACTTGCTTTGTCTTGTAAATAATCAAAACTTGGACTCTCGAATTGATTCAACAATTGTTCATGTTTAACTTTTGGAATTGCGACTAAACCAATTGCACTTGCTTTAGAAATGACATGCTCTTTTGATGGTTCATTTGCATTGCTTGATAATTTGCTATGTTCCTTTCTTGATATAGTCACCAAATCATGTTGAGATGCTTTTGATTCAATGAATTCCTTTGATGGATTTGATTCAAGAGACTTTAATCTGTTAATTTCCTCGTTTGGTACCAATACATGATTGATTTCTGATGCATGCTTTTCAAGTTTCGATTTAGTAGGCGTCAATAATTTCTGATGATCTTGTTCTGTAATTGCAACTAGTCCCAATCCCTTTGCTTTCAGTATGATATGAGCTTCATGTGGTTCAATAGCTAACTTGACGATATTCTCATGCTCTTCTTTTGGTATAACGATGTGATCTTTAGCTTCTGCACTCTTTTTAATATGTTCAATATCTGGACGGTGTGCCAAGTCTTCTAATTCTAATTTTTCACTATTAGTAATAATAGTTCTATCATGTTTGACTAGCTTTTCATTCAAATATTCCAAGCTTGGCTCATTGATATCTTTCGCCAACTGGTTGTGTTCCTCAATCGGTACAACACTGAAACCCAATCTATCACCATGCGACTTAATTGAGTCTGCATCAGGATTAACCAACTTGTTGTATTCTTCATCAGCAATTACTTTTTGTGATTTGTGTGCTGCAACTTTCAAAATATGTTCAACAGTAGGATTATTGGCTTTTTCTGTTAATTTTTCAAATGATTCATTAGATAATATTGTAAAATTCTTAATTTGAGCAACTGATTTTATATGCTCCACATCAGGGTTGGTCAGATTCTTGACCAATTCATCGTATTTGGAAGCCAATACAACAACCAGGTCTTTTTCTTTGGCCAATTTTTCTATGTGTGAAATGGCTGGAGTATGAGCTAAAGTTTTTAAATCTGAAAACTCTTTATCTTCAACAACTACGAAGTTCTTGTGTTTAGCTTTCTCAGTTAGGTAATCTTCAGAAGGATCATCCAATTTATTTTTCAATTCATCGAATTCAGTTTTTCCAATCAATAGCATTCCTAATTCTTCAGCTTTTCTAGTCAAATGTGATTTTTCTGGATTATGTGCTAAACTAATCAATTTATCATGTTCATCAATGGAGAGAAGTTTCAATTTTTTAGAATTAGATTTCTCTTCCAAATAATCGTGTGATGGATCTTCAAGCGATGTTTTCAAATTATTCAATTCTTCATTTGGTACCAATGTATGATCATGTGCAACTGATTTAAGTTTCAAAGTTTCAAGACTTGGTGATTCATGATGTTCAAACGGAATAACAACATAATTGTGGGCTTGTGCTTTGCTTTCAAGAAATTCTAATGATGGATTATTAACAATGGATTCCAATTCTCTGTATCTGGTTTTTGGGACTACGACCAAATCATGAATAGCTGCTTTAGATTCTATATGTTCTTGCGATGGATCATCAGCCAATTTCTTTAAATTTTGCAAATCGGATTCTTGTATCAGAGTGTATCCAAGATCTTTAGCTTTTTGTGTGACATGTTCTATAGTAGGTTGATGGGCCAATTCCTTCAATTTTTTCAATTCACTCTCATAGACAGGGGTAAAACCAATTGATTTAGCTTTAGAAGTGATATGATCAATATCTGGGTTGTTTGCTAATGCTTCCATATTCTTATACTCAGCTTCTTTGATCGTCGTGTATCCAAGTTCTTTGGATCTTTCTATCACGTGATCTATGTTTGGTTCATATGCCAATTCATTCAACTTTTTATATTCCAGTTCTTTAATAGCGATATGGCCGTGAGTTTTGGCTTTATCAGAAATGTGGTTAATGTCAGGTTCGTTAGCTAAATTCCTTAATTCATTGTATTGCAGTTCTTTAATAGTAATATGACCATGATTCTTAGCTTTGTCAGAAACATGATCCAAATCAGGTTCATGGGCTAACGATTTCAATTCTTTTAACTCAGTTTCTTTGATAGGTACGTAACCAAGAGGCTTGGATTTTGCAATGATATGGTTAATGTCTGGTTCATTTGCTAAGTTCTTCAATTCATTGTATTCCAGCTCTTTAACAGCAAGATGACCATGATTTTTAGCTTTGCTGGAAATGTGATCAAGGTCTGGCTCATTTGCCAACTTGGTCAATTCTTTCAATTCAGACTTTTTAATTGGGATGCATCCATATGAATTGGATTTTTCAGTGATGTGATTGATGTCTGGCGTATGAGCTAATCCAACTAACTCTTTGTGTTCAGTTTCAGTAATTGGGATATAACCAAGATTCTTAGACTTTAAAATGATGTGATCTATTTCCGGACTATGTGCCAATGAATCCAATTCCTTCTTCTCCTCATTCAGAATCAACACATACCCAGCCAATCCAGCTTTCATTCTCAACGTATTAACATCAGGGTTATTCAACTTGTTCAAGTCTTCATCATTTACCAACTTACAATTCCAATCCTTGATAGCATTCTCAATGAATTCGCGTGATGGGTGGTTCAATTTTGCTAAATCATCTTTACTCATAATTTCGTAGTCTAATTTTTTTGCTATTTCTTTGACTTGATCAATATTTGGGTTCGTAAGCAAGTCCAAATCTTCATTCTTGATTAATGCATAATCCTTTTCACCAGCTAAGGACTTCAATCTGTTAAAATCAAAAATATACGCCAATGCTTTTAAGTTTTCTAGTTCATCATTCAGTAATACAATTTGATTCAATGTTTTTGCTTTAGAAGTGACATGTTCTAGTGATGGATCGTGTGCTAATGCATGTAATTTCTCGTAATCGCTTTTAGACACAACTTTATGGTTCAAAGTGGTAGCTCTTTCCAGTATACTTTCAATAGATGGTTCTCTCAAATTCTCTAATTCTTCATTTGATACCATTGAATAATTAATCTTTGTTGCAACAGCTTGGATATGTTGTAAATCAGGTTCGTAAGCCAATTTCTTGAGACTAGTTAATTCTTCATTACTCAACAAGGTGTTATTAAATGTTTCTGCTTTAGATTGTAAAGTTTCCAAAGTTGGTTTCTGTAGTTTGTCGTATTCTTCGTTGTCAAGTAAACGATGATTAAATTTAACAGATTTGGATTGAATATGTTCAAGTTCTGGTTCATGTGCCAATTTATATAATTTATCAAATTCTGATTGCTCTAATATCTTATAGTTTGACAATTTCTTCTTCATATCTTCAACATTAGGCTCCTCGATACTCTTTCTCATATCTTGAAATTCCTTTTGCTTAACAACGGTGTAACCCAAATCGGATGCTTTGGTTCGTATTTGACTAATTGTTGGTTCATTTGCTGATTTGAATAACGTGGTGAATTCAGGTTTTGCCATAGTTATCAAATTCAATTTATCCGCTAGCAATTTGATATGAGATATGCTTGGATCATGAGCCAATTTTTGCAATTCTTGAAGTTCAGTGTCTTTTATTATTGTATGATTGTTGTTTGATGCGTGTAACGTTAATTCATCTAATGAAGGATGAAGAAGCTTATTGTGTTCTTCAACTCGTATGATAGTCATTTTATGTTTGGTTGCATGTTTGGTTAATGAATCAATTGATGGGTTAATTAAATCCTGATAATCACTATTCAATACAATATGTGAATCGTATCTTGAGGCATGATTGGTGATGTCTTCAAAGGTTGGGTTCTTTAATTTTTCAAGCTCTTCATTTGTTACTGTTGAGAAATTGTGAATAGCTGCTTTTTCGGAAATATGCTCCATAGATGGTTCGTTTGCATCTTTAACCAAAGAATCATACAAATCGCTAGATGTAACAATTAATCCCAATGAATTGGCTTTATCTGTGATGTATTCTTTATCAGGGTTGTTAAATTTATCTTGAGCAGATTCGAATTCTTGTACTGGTAAAGTAACAAGACCTTTACTTTCCAATTTTTTTCTCATTTGTTCTTCATCAACTAATTCTTCATACTCTTTGGCTGTTAATAAATGATACCCCTTTTCTTGAGCCATCGATAACAATTTCTCATCATCGATAGTTTTCAATTTCTCCAACTCATCAAATGGGATCATAACAAGATTGTTTGAATTGGCATACTCTTGAATATGTTTGCTTCTCAATTCACTAGATTGTTTCAATTGTTCAGATAATTTAGGTTTCTTCGATGGTGAGTCGGTTTCGGAGTCTGATGAATCAACCAAATAAGGTATGCTATAATCTCCCGTTGCTGCAGTAACATTAAATCCTCTACTATGTGTTGATTCAGTATCTGAATCACCCACAATCTTTTTCGGAATAGTTGGGGTTGTATCAATATTATCACCAATAAAATCTTCCCATTTTCCACCGTCGGTAGGGAAACTATCATTATCGTCGTGGTTAGTTGTATCATCATCAAGAATTAAAAATTTAGAATCCTTTCTAGCTGGCGAAAGCATCATTGAATTTCGGCTGCTTTGAGATAATTCACTTTTAGTGGCTTTCATTTTTGGTTTGCTAGTTAATTTCATTGGAGTTCTTTGTAAATAAGACAAATTTGATTGCTCGTTTTTTCTAAGTTTGAGCATGGATGATCTTAATTTGGAAATGGTTCTGTTAGAATGTTGCAAAGTTGATCTTAAGGTATCGATTTCTAACTGAGGGTTACTTGGATTAGCATCTGGAATATCACAAGGTTGTAATTCTTTCAAAATTGAATCAAATTCAGTTGTATCATCATCACTATCGGCAGTTTCATCTATTGATTTTTTAGATACTTCTTTGGAACCTTCAGTACTATTAAAATTAGTAGTTTCTGAACCAGCTAATTGAACATGTAATTGATCATTTTCATCATTCAAACTTTCAATTCTACTGTTCAAAGTCAAGATTTCAGCTTGATAGGTCAGTTTCATATCTTGCAAATTTTTGTTCAAAGATTGATTAGTTAATTCCAAATTATCATTAGTTTTATTCAAATTATTGATTTGAGTAGACAATTCTGAATTCTCATGAATGTTCTTCTCGTTATTTTTCTTTAATGTAGCTAATTCTTCATCTAAATTAATTATTTTACTTTCTAATTCCCAATTTTTATCTTTCAAAACTTGTTCATTTGTATTTTGCGATTTATTAAAATCGCGTAACTTGAATACTTCTTCTTTGAAATTTTGTATTTCATCTAACGCAGATTTCAATTTATTACGGTATTTTGAATTTTCGGCATTTAATCGGCGACATTCAGTTAATAGATTTTCACTTAATCCAACAACAAAATTCATATCATTACCTTTAGATTCAGGTCCCAATGAAGTAGGTTGATGCAGTTGCAGAAATCTTTTGTTGTTAGTTACAGATCCTGTTTTAGGGAGTGGTGGTAAGAACTCATTAAAATTCTCTTGATCCTTATTTAACTCTACTGGTTTTGCTAATTTTTGATTTGATTCTTTTAATGGTGTTTGTGAAGTAGGTGATTTCTTACTGAATAGTCTTTTTTGCATATCTGACAATTGTCCTCTAATATCCTCTTTCGAGGACTTTTCCTTCGGAGGCATAATTGATTATTAAGGGTATTCTAAAATGGGTGGTTGTTTAAAATTTGAAGAGTTTGTTTTGTTTTGTTTTGTTTTGTTTTTTTTTTTTTTTTTTTTTTTTTTTTTTTTTTTTTTTTTTTTTTTTTTAGTTGCTCTGTTTTGGTTTTGCTTCAAATAATTTATTGCGTGTTTTGATTCCAATTAGAAATAACACTTTACTGCTTTCGTTTTTTATTTTTTTTTTGTTTTGATCTGCACGAAAACGGTAGTGCATCAGTGGTAGTAATAGTTGTAGATATTAAAAATAATTTAATGCTTATCTATACAGCTTTCTCTTTTTTTTATTTAAAACTATAAAACATTTTAGATTTTTGAATATTAAGAACTGAAAATACAACCAACCCTCTTATTGATCATTAATTAAAATACATGAGTAAAATTTTATTTATAAGTATTAGGAAAAAATGCAATTAAAAAACGTCACCTTGATCAAACATAGCATCAGCTACTTTGATAAAACCAGCAATGTTAGCACCTTTTAATAATGATGGTAAACCATTGTTACTCTTTTCGTTGGAGTATTTTTGAGCGGTTTGATAACAATTTTCAAAACAAGTGTACATAATATCTTTTAATCTAGCATCAACTTCTTCATTAGTCCATTGAACTCTTTGAGAATTTTGAGCCATTTCTAAACCAGATACGGCAACACCACCACAGTTAGCAGCTTTACCTGGAGCATACCAAACACCATTGGAATCTCTATTGGCTTCGAAAACTTCGATAGCTTCTTTAGTAGAACCCATATTAGAACCTTCAGCAATGAATTTACATCCAGCGTCAACTAAAGCTTTGGCTTCTTCACCACTGACTTCATTTTGAGTGGCTGATGGCAAAGCTACATCAACTTGACCAACTTTAGCCCATGGACGAACACCAGCCAAATATTCAACAGAGTTATCACCAGAAAAGGTTCTAGCAGAATCAGAAATGATTTGTTCCAATGATTTGAATTTCAATTTAGCAGCAGCAATAGCTTCAATTTGTTCAACAGTAATACCATTTTTAGAAACAATGGTACCTTTAGAATCAGATAATGAAACAACAATACCACCTAATTCAATGACTTTCAAAGCAGCATATTGAGCAACATTACCGGAACCTGAAATGGCAACTCTTTTACCTTTAAAAGATTCTTTACCATCGGTTGCTTTTTCAATCATTTTTTCAACATAGTAAACACATCCGAAACCGGTTGCTTCTGGTCTAATTAAAGAACCACCCCAGTTCAAACCTTTACCAGTCAAAACACCACCCCAGTTGTTTTGCATTTGTTTGTAGGCACCGAAAAGGAAACCAACTTCTCTACCACCAACACCGATATCACCAGCTGGAACATCAGTATCTGGACCAATGTATCTAGCTAATTGTCTCATGAAAGAAACACAGAATCTTCTAATTTCGTTATCTGATCTATTTTTTGGGTTGAAATCGGAACCACCTTTACCACCACCCATGGATAAGCCTGTCAAAGCATTTTTGAAGATTTGTTCAAAACCCAAGAATTTCAAGATTGACAAGTTGACAGTTGGGTGGAAACGTAAACCACCTTTGTATGGACCCAAAGCAGAGTTATATTGGACTCTGAACCCGTTATTGACTTCAATTTCACCTTTATCGTTTTCCCAAGCAACTCTGAATTGAATGCTTCTTTCTGGGACAGAAACAACAGGAATTACTTTTTGATATTGTGGATGTTCTTGGAACAAAGTGGAGTCTTCGATAGCAGAGACTAATTCATCGTAAGCTTGTTGGAATTCTGGTTCGTGAGGTAAGACCATTGTGTATATGTATTAATATTTGTAGATAAGAAATAAGGAATAAAATAGAAAAAAAAAAAAAAGAAAAAAGAAGTACAATGGATTCTAGGAATGAAGGGGAAAATGAAGAAATATTTATACTAATTTGGTATTATTGGGTGATTAAATTTAGAGTATAGTAACATTTTAATTATACATATTCAACGTGATAGTTTTGTTTCTTTTTTGCACTATATTTTTTTTTGTTTCTTTTTGGTGGTGCGGAAATTGCCAATGACACAAAATCAGGGATAAGGAAAAGAAAAAAAAAAAAAAAATTTCACTGATAACAAAAATTGACCAATAATATTGCATTATCTTAAAACAACAATCACTAACCCAAAGTGTCATTATGCCACTAATTTCCTGTACCGGAACCGATTTTAATTGGAGAGAGATCTCTTGTCTCCACAAAATATTGAATTTTCTTATTGCCACTCTTCATTAGAATCGACTCCCAAACCCCCACTCTCACGTTTGTCTGTCTTTCACTGGTAGCATCTACAGTTTTATCAATATCGAATCATTAGAGATGAGTAGATTATTTTCTTTTCTTTTCTTTTCTTTTTTTGTTTTTCAATTTATTTTACGATGCTTCCGTGTTGATTTTTCTTGTCAACCCAGTCCACCCCGGAGTGAGTTGTTAAATTACACCTCCGATCTCTGTCCAATAATATATTCCAATCAGTTCTTATCAATTGAATGGTTCGATATATTATTATTATTCCTCCCTTCACTTAGTTTGGGCTTGTTTTCAATGGAGTCAGAGATATCTGGTAGCGAAGAACTTAGAGACCAGGTATCAATTTTGTGTAATGGTTCTTTGCTAGTCTTAATTATTACACATCGTGTGCAATCCTATCCTCATTGGCTATTGATAACTTTAACTTTTTTTTTTTTTTTTTTTTTTTTTTTTTTTTTTTTTGTTTGTTTGTGCGAAGCGCCCCCACTCTATACAACATTAAGAGCAAAAAAAAAAGCTGGAGTTTGATTGGATTGATTATGTTTCCCCTATCCAGAAGGTACTGGCGATATATAGACCTTATATGTGCTGCTTGATATTACGTCATTCAGATCAGATCTCTCTTTATATTAACTGACTCCTTAAGCAAAAAAATCTGATTAAAAATTTTGCAATCATATTTATCCCGAAAATTTCCGCAGTGTTTTTATTACTGTTACAATTATAAAAAGTAAGGTAACATAATATTCAATACCGTTATTGCGCTTGTAACTACAATTTGGTTAAAACCGGGTCTATTTCTCTTCAAAACTTTCTGATGGTAGACACTTATCCGTGGACTTGCAACTTTACAGTTTAAACGAAACCAAAAAGGGTTAATAAAAAAAAAGAAAAACCGAACTCCTGTAAGAATTATATTCTTTTCATAACAACTCTTTCGTATTAAACAAGAGATACTTATTTTATGGTCATGATATCTAGATCAATCGTTAGTGAATTATCTTATACTACAATTTAAGTTCACTCGTTTTGTTTAATTTTGATTGCCACAAATTCCTTAACCAAACCAAGATCCCTCTTTTCGGAATTCACGTTACTTACCATCCTTGACTCTATTGACTAATGCTGAATCCCCATCGGAAGCCTGACACATTTGACTCACTTTCAGTGATTTTACCTGAAAATATTATTCTACACATCAATTTAATTTGGTGAATAGATCACGGAATTCTCAAACATTACCTATAATATAAACTGTCAATGTAAATCCATAATCTCATTATCAGCTGGAGCAAATCTCTCGAATAGTATATCCATTATCACTGGAAGAAGATAAAAATCTCCACACCACAACTTAGTTACACCAAGCGACCTTAATAGATATACTATCAACCGTTTTTGACGTGCCCACTTTTGACTGGACACATATTAGCACAAAATTTTACAATTAATGCAAACGAAAAGATAACAATCACAGTCAGAAGTCTTCTTACGTAGTTAAGCACAAGATTATACAAGATTTGATTATCCCTTTTTTTTTTCTTTTTTGCATCTACCTCTGATGTTGTATTACATTTGTGCTAGAAAAAGAAAAGTGAAAAATTATGTATATGTACCTGCATATAACCAACGGGTTTGACTCATTTTTCTTTTCTTTTATTTTATATTTTTTTTTACTCTTCGTTCATTATATAAAGAAATTGAAAAAGTACTCTCCAGGTTACATCATCAAACCAAATCAACCATGTCTGAATTATTAAAAGATACATTTGCTAGATGCAAAAAAGAAGGACGTAATGCATTAGTCAACTTTATCACTGCTGGATTCCCAACCATTGAAGATACAGTACCTATTTTACAAAACATGCAAAATGCAGGTGTTGATATTATTGAATTAGGAGTTCCATTTTCTGATCCTATTGCTGATGGACCAACTATCCAACAAGCTAATAACGTGGCTTTGGAAAATGGTATCACTGTTCCCAAATGTTTAGAACTCGTCTCAGAAGCGAGATCCAAAGGCGTGACCGTCCCTATTATTTTGATGGGTTACTATAACCCAATTTTGAAGTACGGTGAACAAAATTTCTTAAAAGATGCCGCCGAATCAGGAGCTAATGGGTTTATTGTTGTTGATTTGCCACCAGAAGAAGCCATCAAGTTCAGAACCGACTGTACTAAATATGGTTTATCATATGTTCCATTGGTTGCTCCAGCAACATCAGATGAAAGATTGAAGATTTTGGGCGAGATTGCTGATTCTTTTATATATGTCGTTTCTAAAATGGGTACTACTGGTGCTTCGACCAAAGTCTCTACCGGGATCGAAGAATTGTGTGCTCGTGTCAGAAAATATGCTGGTAATGATACTCCATTGGCTGTTGGGTTTGGTGTATCCACAAGAGAACATTTTTTGACTGTTGGTGAATCAGCCGATGGTGTTGTGATAGGATCCAAAATAGTTACTTTGATCGGTGAATCTAAACCTGGTGAAAGAGGTAAAGTGGCTTATGATTACGTCAGATCCATTTTGGGAGATGAACATAAACCAAGTTTCCCTAAGACTTTTGAAAGAGGTAGTAACAACGTTGCCAAGGAAACAAAGCCATTATTAGAAGAAACCCATAAATATAATCCGAGATTCGGTGATTTCGGAGGTCAATACGTCCCTGAGGCATTACATACATGTTTGGCAGAATTAGAAAAGGGGTTCGAAGATGCCGTTGCAGATCCAGAATTCTGGAAAGAATTTAGAGATTTATATTCTTACATCGGTAGACCATCATCTTTACATAAAGCAGAAAGATTATCTGAACATGCCGGCGGTGCACAAATCTGGTTAAAAAGAGAAGATTTGAATCATACCGGTTCTCATAAAATCAACAATGCTTTGGCACAAGTCTTAATCGCCAAGAGATTAGGTAAGAAGAAAATCATCGCTGAAACAGGTGCTGGTCAACACGGTGTAGCAACTGCCACTGCATGTGCCAAATTTGGTTTGGAATGTACTGTATTCATGGGTGCTGAAGACACAAGACGTCAAGCGTTGAATGTTTTCAGAATGAAAATTTTGGGTGCTAATGTCGTCGCTGTTAAAAACGGTACTCAAACATTAAGAGACGCTACTTCTGAAGCTTTCAGATTCTGGGTTTCTAATTTAGAAACCACTCATTACGTAGTTGGTTCCGCCATTGGACCACACCCATATCCTACATTGGTTAGAACTTTCCAAAGTGTGATTGGTCAAGAAACAAAAGAACAATTCAAAGAATTGAATGACGGAAAGTTACCAAACGTGGTAGTTGCTTGTGTCGGAGGTGGCTCCAATTCCACAGGTATGTTCTCCCCATTTGAAAACGATAAAGAAGTTAGAATGTTGGGTGTGGAAGCAGGTGGTGATGGTTTAGACACCGAACGTCACTCAGCAACTTTAACAGCAGGTATCCCTGGTGTTTTTCATGGTGTCAAGACATATGTTTTGCAAGATGATGATGGTCAAGTCCATGATACCCATTCCGTATCTGCCGGGTTGGATTATCCTGGAGTAGGACCTGAATTGGCGTTCTGGAAGAGTACCGGTAGAGCTGAATTTATTGCTGCAACTGATGCTCAAGCGTTAGAGGGTTTCAGATTGTTATCGCAATTGGAAGGTATCATCCCTGCTTTGGAAAGTTCACATGCAATTTACGGTGCTGTGGAATTGGCAAAGACCTTACCTAAAGATCAACACATTGTCATTAACGTTTCTGGTAGAGGTGACAAGGATGTTCAATCCGTTGCGGAGGTGTTGCCTAAATTGGGTGAACAAATCGGCTGGGATTTAAGATTCGAAGAAGATCCTTCTAAATAGAGTATATATATATATATATATCTGTATATTTAACTTAAATATTCAGGCATGGTCATCATTACTAATACCAATGACGACCAACCTAAGAAATTCTTTGCTCTTTGCGCCTCTCCCGTTTCGTCGTTATACTGTTCCCATACAAACCCAGTTCGTTCAGCTTCTTTAAACACATTTTCAACAATGTTCACCCGTAAATCACGGTATGTGTTGGTGAATTTTTCTTGTAATTCAGGTGTCATGTGTAGTTTACTGCGGTAGTAGTAATCTTGAATACTCTCCAATACTAAATAATTAATTGGGATCCAAATAGGTGATCTCCAGTAATCTTCACCAGTTTTATAAAATTCATCCTCTTTGGATAATGACCTGATACCGTACGGACTCCATAATTGTTCCGGATCGGAAATTAAATCAATAATGTGTTCTAATTTAGTGATGTCTTTATGAGGGATTAACTTGGTTAAAAATGGGAACAAAGAGATATAACCTTTGAAACAAACATATACATTCTCATCATCGTCATTCACAGATACATCACAGTATGTTTTGTCGTTTTCAGACCAATGCAAATGTTCAATATTTTCAATGATATCATTTTCAAGTTTTTGATACTTTTCGACATCTTCTTTATTCTTTAAAATATCAGCCATCAATCGAATGGATCTTGTCATTATACCTATCCAAGATATCAAATCCACATTCAATTCAGCCACATCCGCAGGTAACGCACGCGGATAATCGTCTAATCCACTTGCAAGACAATGAGTCAAAGTCCTGCCTCTCCATCTATATGCTTCTTTGTTGGTGCCTCTATCGAATTCTTCAACGTACCCTTGTTGTGTACGGCGGAACATATCTAAATGCGATTTCAATTTAGGGTAAACTTGCTTTGTATAATTAGTTAACACTTCCGGGTTTTTGAGTACAAAACTTCCCAAATTGTCTCTTGATAATGCATCATTATCTATGTTTTGCGGTTCATTGATATCACCATACTCATTAACAGTTTCGAGTAAATAAGTAAGCACCAACGTCAAAGTTGGCGGATTGACAATATGCGGGCTTTGAACAACAAACTCGGATGGAACTCTGGATCTCAGTTCTTTACCTAAGATCTGTTCACGTGCAATCCATCCATCTTCATCGATTAAATTAAACCAGGATTGGATTATGTCTAATACTAAATCTGAATCATAGTTCAATAAGGGCAATAAATGAAATCCTTCATCCCAAAGAAAACCACGTGGAAAGAAAGGTCTTGATGGAACCAATGTAAATAATTCGTATGGGCCCTCAAAAGTACCTTCTAACTTATAACTTTCAAATGAATCTTCGTCAAACACAGTTTCTCTGTCAACTAAATGATCACCATATACATATGAAAGCCCACCAAGTAAACCAGATAACACTTCCTTGGCGAATGTTTTGTGCTTTTTACTAGTGAATGGAGCATTCAAATGGAAGGAGTTGTCAAACTTTTCGTTGAACGTTTGTAGCACTTGTTTTGCTCTAGAATCAATATTTTGAAAAGTGATTTTATCGGTTCTTGGAGTTAATGCATTGTTGTAAATAACATCAAATTCACAAGGTCCTTGATAAATTTTTTGAACAAAATGTAAATTACCTTCAAAATCTTGTAAATCTCTTAATATAAATAGATTTTCTGGTGGAATAATATCAATAGATCCAAACTTTTCATTGAGCTGCAGAATCGATTCTTGCAACATAGTCATAAAGATGTCCCTTGCTCTCCATACACTATCATCAGGAACAATCAAACTGTAATGATGTGCTTTAGTTGGATCTAATTCGGGGTCAATATTTCCACTTCCTCGTGGGTGTACATTTGATTTTGGTCCATCATTGATTTCCAATTCAAATGCTCCTAATTCTTCAGATACCCCAGTAAATTTAACGGATCCTTCATAACCCAACACATTCCTTTCGTTATCAAGTTTGAAAACCCCACTTCGGCCAACATTCTCTTCTCCATATTCATCAAACACCTTTTCTTCTCCTTCTAATCCACTATACCACACAAAAGAGGTTTTGACATGTTCATATCCCTTATGCGGTTTAGCTCTAATTTTAACACCCCAGGATAACCCATCCGCACTTTTCACAAAATCAATAACAATTTTGATATGACAATCATCATCATCTATGATTTGTCTTCCTCCGATTCTGGGATCATAGGATACCCAATTAGCTTTGGACATTTTATCATGCTGTTCATAGAAATGTCTGATTTTCCCAACACCTTCATAATCATTCACGCTAAACCACATCAATCCGGACAATAAAGAACGAGGGAACCTAGGACGTATACCAAAATATAATCCCGATCTATAAGGACCCCAGAGTAAGGAACTGTTTGACAATTGTGCATATTGCGAAGCTAGGTCTGATACTGGAGAAAGGTCTTCGTCTCCATATATATCAAATTTAATTTCATCTGCTGATATCAATTGTAAAAGCAATACAATTGGTAACCACCATGTCAAGTTCATGTTTGTCGAGTTTGGTGAAAAAAAAAAAGAAAAAGAAACAAAGTTGATTACATAATTATTATTTTTTTATTTTTTTTCTTCTAGTCAAGCATCACTAAATCAAGACACCTGATGTGGCCGCACAAGAAAGGACTCGGTAATCGACTAAGTTATGGTGTTCATGGGAATGGGATGATATCTATAAATTCTATAAAGAGAACAGATGATAGTCCGATTTCAACTGAACAGAAAGATGGTGGAATCAGCTTTAAAGTTAGTTTCCCTAGAGTTGATGATGATGATGATGATGGTGATGGTGATGGACTTAGACTTACCGATAAACATAAAAATAAACTCATAGATAGTCAGACATCCAAATTTACATTAAACTCATCTATGTACGATACGTTAGAAGTACCTAAGGTACTGAGTACAAAACTACCGAAGAACCTATTCAACTCATACATCCCTCAAGATATCGTTCTGTCATATATGTTTGAATCCAAAACGTTGACTTCGAATATGGCATACGATCCAAGTTATGGAAACATTTTACAGGTATTTGATATGTTTGTAAAATCGAATGAGGAATGCGTCAATGCAATAACTTTTGTTACAGGAGAATCCATGAGTAAGTTAAATATTAGCGTATACCAACAAAAGAGCAATAGAGTGATTTTATCACCATCTTATCAGATTGATTTTTTTGATCCCATTTTACAAATCGAAGTATCTCAAAGAATCGAAGGTATTAAATTGATAGCAGTCAGAACAGGAGCCAAGGTTTATATCATGAGCATACTATTGGAGAAATTAGCATCTGTCAAAACTGTACCTAATGTAGAGTTGTTTATTTTAGGTGAAATAACCGTCGAGTCGGTGGCCGGGCATACATTTACCGATGTTCTGTTTTGTGAATACGACAACAGACGCGTGGCGGTAGTTGACGCCAAGGGGAATTTTACAGTGTGGTACCTTCAGAAAACAACACGAACGATAAAAATGTTAGTATCTACAAATAGGGCGAATGAAATATCGGATACAAGAAGTTTATCAAATTGGCGACGAATACGACCACTTCCATACTCAAACGATTTGTTAATTTTATCAAGAGTTGATATTATCAAAGTCACACAGGAGGCATCCGAAAGAAAGATTATTACGTCAAACAGTTGGTCTAGAATTAGAGATTTTCATACTATAGGTGGATATGCATTTTTGCTAACTTCAAAGGAACTTATTTGGTTGAGTTTGGAGGAAAATGGGATGACGAGATTACTTTCTTGGAAACATTTCTTAGATGACAATGATCCATCAATGAAATTGGAAGTTCTCGAAACTAATAGTCAGACTTATATTTGTTTCATATATACCCAAATAAGTTCCATGATTATTGTTTATACCTTTGGCATGAAGGAGAATAAACCATTTAGTTTATATGATCCTTATTTCTTACGGAAAAGCTCAGAAAACTTTGAGTTAAGACAATTGAGTGCTAGAAAACTTACAGAAAGTGAAGTATTACTCTTTGAAGTGACTACTGATTTAGCTATATATTCCAGGAATTTGGAGATTAGTGGCAAAGATTTTGATGATATCCAAACAACAAGTGAACTTTCTAATAAAAAAACCAAAACCAGTTACTTTAACCAATTTTCGAAAAAGAAAATAAAAGAATTGTTGTCTAACGTAGCGAATACTGTTCAAGAGCCAATTTCCGAGTTACAACAGATTGAAATGATACAAAAATATGCTTCTCAATTGGGAGCTGGACTTGTTAATATTGCTTCTGAAGTAAAGCTGTGTTACTTTTCATTATACGATGTTTGTGATGCAGTTCCAATGAATATTTCAGATTTGCTAGAGCTCGATGATATGATTGTACAATTGGAAGAGTCACTTCCATCAGATTACAACGTAAAGAGTTTGATTAATAATTCATTTATACAAAGAAATAATATAATAAATTTTTCACTGACTGGAACGCATATTTATAATATATATGAGATGCTAGATAAAATCTATCCAATTGACAAAAACTCATCAAAACTTGCGACCTCAATATTGATTGGGTTATCATTGATTAAATGCCAACAGGAATCAACACATTTGGAAGATGAATTGAAGGATTCTATTTCTAAAGCACCAGAAAATGTGCAGTCTTTAATAAATGAATGGGATGAAGAAGTAATTGAAGAAAGTGTTACTCAGCATGATTCACAATTTATTCTGCCAACAATCAATTCATCAATGCCAACCCTTAAGTTGAATTCGCAACAAAACCTTCGTCAACATGTTTTGACTCAAAATTCACAATCCCAAATGTTCCCTCCTTCCTCGTTCAGGATAAGTCAATCTCAGCCATATTCACAAAACTCCTCATTAATGTCATCCCAAATCAACAGGTCTTCTAACTCACAACCCAAGAAGAAACGGAAGAAAAAGGGCGGTTTTGCATAGTTGTTGTACTTGTTATCTTAAAATTGAATTTGTTTCTTTTTTGATTGCAAGTATTTGTTTGGCTAATAGTTGAGGGTCCACTCCTTGATCTAAAAGCTTGATGCATAATTGTAAAGTAGTTTCGTCTAATTCGATGTCATCCATGAGATGGGCCAATTCGCTGATTAATGTATTTGGATCAAGCAGCATGTATTGGTTCGTGTTTATTATCTTTTTTTTTTTAAAAAATTTTTTTCTTTTATTTTTATTTTTATTTTTGTTTTCTTTTTTTTTTTGTGAACGCTCGATCTCAACTCTCCAATATGAACAATACATTTCTAATATTCAGGAGAAGGATATCACAACTCAGCCATGATCCTTTGAAAATTGCATTTTTTGGAAGTGATAAATTTAGTGTCGCAAGTCTAAGTAAATTAGTAGATTATCACAAAGTCAAACCAGAGAAAATAGAAAGTATCCATGTCATCACAAGAACACCAAAACCGCAGGGCAGATACTTGAAAACAATAGCGGACTTACCAGTTGGAATGTTTGCAACTAATGTTGGCATTCCAATAATGCGAGCAGATACGTCTTTAGATATTACCGAGATCTCACACCAATATCCATTCAATCTCATTGTGGCTGTTTCGTACGGGAAACTCATTCCATCAACTTTCATACAAAAATGCAAGTATGGAGGTCTTAATGTACACCCGTCGCTATTACCGAAATATTCAGGATCATCACCGTTGCAATATGCATTAATGAATGATGATAAATCTACTGGGTGTACAGTACAGTCTTTACACCCAACAAAGTTTGATCATGGGGATATAATTTTACAATCGGACGAAATACTGATTTTAAACAGCGACAATAGAGAATCATTGTTTGATAAATTTGGAAGTATAGGAGCTGAATTATTGGTCAAGTCTATTGATCGTTCATTGTTTGTCAATCCAGCACCTCATGAAAGCAAATACGAGTATTCGTTAGCACCGAAGATTCCAAAGTCAAAATCGGAAATATTCTGGGAGAAATCACTGGCGAGACAGATAAAGAGACTATATGATGCATTGGGACAGCTTTATACATTTATAAATGTCAAGATTAAAAGAAAGGGAAAGTTTATCGAGGAGAAACAACGAGTAATTTTATCAGAGATCAACGAATTCTCAAACCAAGTAGAATTGGAACACCCAGGTGAATTTGAATTAGTCAGAGATGGACTAGTCATAAAGGCAAGAGAAGGGTACGTTTTAGCTAAAAAAATCAAAATGCAAGCTCAGAGTGAAGAGAGTCCAGAACTGTTTATCGGCACATTCCATAAAAAAGTCGGTGATATGCCAAAAAAATTTAAAACAGAATAATATCTTACTTGTAAATATATACAACCTTTATAAAGTTACTTGACAATGCTTGTTATACTCTTGAACAGCAATAGCGATTTTTTGGTATAAAAAGTTTCTGTTGGCTCTATCTGGAACAGGGATGAAGGGGCCCTTTTTATTAGTCAACTGAATTGTAATACCAGTAGATTCAACAGAAATTGATTTGATTTGTTCAAATTTAATCACCCATTTGGATAAAAGTGTATTTATATCAAACAATATGATCAATTTATAAGTGACCATGACTGCCATTTCTTCGCCAGGTAATAATAAATGTGCCAAGTATTGTTGATTGTAGTAAACTCCACCATCAATATTATTTAACCAGAAATTACCTTGTGCTTCTCTCTGTGAATAAGGTTTGATAACACCATTTACATATCTTGGTAATCTCACTTTATCTAAACCCTCACCATCAAAAACTGTAGTAGTATTACGAATACCTTCACTGACATTTGATGCCAAATCAAAGAAACCAATGGCAGTCTTTGTAGGTAAACCAATGATACCCTTTCCTAAACCTTTGAAGAATCCAGCAGCTCCATCAGCTGCAGCACCTTCAACAGGGGCGACAGCAACACCAGAAACACCAGATGAGATTGAATCAAAAAACGAGTTAGCACCAGAAGCAAAGCCATATAATGCATGTTTTGGTCTATTTCTTCTAGTATTCAAACGACGACGTTCTTGATATTGTTTATCCATAGTTGCAAATGATAACCCCTTTGCAATTGATCCTGTAACTTTTGCAAATGAATCAGAAAACCCAAATACTGATTTCTTAACAAAACTCAAACTTCCCTTTGCAATACCAATTCCCAATTCTTGAGGTCGATCGTTCAATATAAAACCTTGATAAGGTTCGTAGAATATATCAATAACACCGGATGAAAGTAAATTAAACAAACCAACAGGGTTACCCAAAAAGTCTGCAGACCCAATAATATTATGAAGTTGATAGAAAAATCCTTGACTATAATGAGTCTCAATAGAGTCAATCAATATTGGTGTTGGAGTTCTAATATTTTCAATAAACAATGCATTCAATTTAATCGGAGCATCATTGATATTTCCAATTGCCATAGTCAAAATGTTTACAAAATACATGACCGTGCTTTGTGACACAGCTTTATCTTCAGCATTCACTCTTTCAGTTCTAACAAATGATAAATTGGCTTGAATTGGTTGAAGATGTAAAGCTTCAAAATAAACATCACTAGTATCAATAAGTTTCACTGGTTCAGGGATTTTCAAGTTCTCATCACATAATCTATCAACATGCTCTTTATTCCACGATGCGCCAGGGAATTTGGCAAAATCTAATAAAGCATATAAGAAATCTTCATCAATTTCAATTGTCATTTCTTGTAACAATAATGTAGCATACTTTATAAACAAAACTCCATGAGTATCATCCTTCACACGACAAACTGAACTTGAAAAGGCTGGATGATTGTTTAATTCTTTACCTGTTTTCGGAATCACGGTAGGATACAAAATAATGGGGAATATACCTCCATAAAGTTGATTATCAATCTGGATCCATTTCAATTTGGCACTAATAGTTTGATACAAATTAGATTCATTATACCTAAATTCCATTCCTTTCAAAGTAATATAACACAATTCTTGATCTCTAGTATTAATCAATGAAAATCCAAAACCATCAAATTTGGTAACAATCTTGGTATGATAATTGTCATCATTTTCAACAGCTTCAAATTGACCAGGTCCAGTTGCAAGAGATGCAGAAGATGCACCACCTTCTTTAATTTGATAAAGACTTGTTGATGGATCATATTTGGTAAGTATCAACGACTGAGTAGGACCATCTGCAATCACATTAAGATCAATTATACATTGTTCACTATTTTGTGTTGCTGGAAGTCTAAATGGTTTCAAGTTACCAATCTCGGCCAAACTAACAGCACGTTCTCTACCATGTGATCTAACAATGATTTCTTTGATTATTGCATTTGGATAATCGTAAGCGTAAGGCATAACACTTTTTGGTGGGATCTTATAATAAATGGGTTTATATGGGGTTTCACTTTTTACAACTTCACCATTTGCATTAATATTTGGATCATTCTGATAAATGTAAAATTCTTCATTCGTGAAATTTCTAATTGAATAGGGCCATTGATCATTTCCACTTTCAACGTAAATAAAAATAGTAGCATTCTCCAAAATCATTGTTGCTTTAACCAAAATTTGACCAACATCCTTTTTTAATACCTTCATAAACATTTGACCAATATCATCAATACAAAATGGTTGAGACCATGACATAGTGCCGTTTCCCAGAGCAAATTTAATCACCAAATTCTTTTTCTCCAAACAACGTAATCCATAAATAGGTAATGATCCATTTGATTCAATCGACAATTGCTTAGTTGTTCCCACTTCAACGATATTCAACTCATCCTCTAATTTATTAATGAAAACATATCTTGGAGCAATGTTAATAACTTTTGTCAAATTATATTTACCTTCACCTTCTGAAACACTTACTCCAAGATTAACTTCCCTTTGTTTCCCAATTAGTTGTAACTTAACTTCATTGGATTGGCCAAGTGCATCAAAACTCATAGGTGGCGATTGACTAGTATCATCTGCTCTAATTGTGGCTCTATTTTTTCTATCACCAAATTTACCAAAAGAAAACATTACAGGTGTAACATTTGTTTCTTCTCCCAAATTACTGATCAGTTCGACAGAGTTGCCATGATCATTAATTGTCAAATTCAAGTTTGTTCTATTCAATATCACATACGGAGAATAAATCACAACTTTCAAACTTGTACTATCAGTTTGTTTCCTTGGGTAAAATATTCTCAATTTCAAAATATATCCTTTGGAATTACGCAACGTGATTGTATGCTCTCTTTCAAATTCACTTTTCTTTGGGTGATTAATTACTGCAAATTCCGATTTCTCATAAGTACAATTCACAGGTTCAACGCTAAGAAGTAACAAGTTTTCTAAACTGACAACATGGACATAGCTTTTAACACCTTTTCTAACATGACCAGTCCAATCCTTTTTTGCATGCTTATCATATAATCTATATTTAAAATCAAATGGTAACAAATTTTCAATTTCTAATGGTGCAGACACAACAAATGTCATATGAGGGTAAACTCTAGCTAATGGTTCATCTTTATCAAAAACAGCTTCGGCTTGGAAATAATAAATTGAATTATCGCCCCTCGTTTCTGCTGGGCATTTTAATGAAATGGCACCTTTTATTGCCTCTTTCCAAGCCAATCTACCTTCAGACCAACCATATGGAACATTAGTTTGAGGTTTTATTCTAACTTTACCTTCATAAACCAAATTTATAGGCAAAGATTTACTTTCCTTGGAACCAATAACCAAAACATTTTCTTTACCGGCACCAATATCAACAGAAATAGGTATATCTGCATCATTCTCAATCACCACAGTAGATCTCAATCTTATAATTTTCACGTTATCCTCTCTTAAAACAATATCTACCAGTAATCTATTGTGTACCCCATTTACTGGAGGGTACATTACATATAATTCTTCACCAACACTGGATGCTGATATTCTATCAATTTTCTGGTAATCACTACCAATGAATCTAATCCCTAACGTACTTTTATCATCAGCATCCAAATTCTCACGGATATCTCTCCAATCTTCAAAGCTCCATGGTTTTGATTCCCAAGGTTTAATTTGAGTTTTGATATCACAATTCTTAACATCACTCCACACTTCTAAATCTAGACCAGTTTCATTGACAATTACATATGGATAATCTTCTCCTCTTGGTTTTAATTTCTCATCAGATGTGATTAAATTGGATACCGTTGAGAATAGCGCAACAGTTTTTGAAGTGATTGTAACTTGTGCGGTTTGTCTAGAGACAACCTCTACCAACAATTGTGATTTTGGATGTTGAGTTTTAGAAGCATAGACTGCAATTGTCCAAGGCTCAACTAATGGTTCCCATGCAGATCTAGCATAGTTGAAAACGTTAATATAATGTTCAATATGTACTTCAGCATTAAGATCAGTAGACCAATTTATTGCTCGTGCTTCAAAGGGTTTGATGTTAATATCAAGGACAGGCAATTCGGACACATCACCAATCAAAACAAATCTCAATCCACCAAAGCTGGTTGTTAATTCTTCTCCCTTAACTATTACCACTCCTTCAGGAGTTGGAGCAACAGGGTCCGATTCATCACTATCGGAAGAAAGTAAACTTGGTGCATATTGGGATAATTTCTTTTTGAAATCTTTGGAAATCGGGTACTCTTCGCATGGAGCTTCTGCTAAACCTTGATGCTTGCTGTACAAATGATTTGCTCTATTAAAAATAGAAAATGCAAGTCTGATATCTCTTAAGGAAACTCTAATAACCATTCGGTCAATTGAAGCCAGTACATTCGTCAAAAAATCAGTAGTTGTAGATCCTCTTGAGTCAAACGCAAATGATACTGAAAAATCATCAATAATTCTATACCTTGTATCTTCTGGTTTGTTCATTAGCATCATGTACATTCCTATATTACTTGCAGCAAGAGAGATTATATTCTGTTGAGTAATTAAAATTTGTCCGACTTTGAATACAACCGCTTCAGTATTCTCTTTAGTATCATTGGCGAGTAAAATCACAGATGGTTCAATTATATTCAAGGAAAATCCAAATTTGGAAGCAGTTTCGGGTTTCTTGTTTTCAAGTTGTAAAAACTTAGCTGAGCCAGTTGATGCTCTAGATTTTTGTCTTGGTCTTTCTGTGAATTGTGCTTTTGGATCTGGTTCTGTTGCTTTAGAAGCAAACACTTGTAATTCAAACAAATAATCGAGTGCCAATATAGTTTGTGGTTTCTCAACTGTCAACATTGCAGATATGTTCCCATTCTCAGTCGGTCCTTCAGATACAACCAGTAAAACAAATTGATTATCAACACCTTCAACACTCGGTATAATAATTGGAAATTTACTATCAGTGTTTTTTCTTATATCTTCAACAACAAACGATTTAATCTTCAAACCCATATTGAAATTAGTGTCCTGTTGCATGTCAAATTTACATTGAAGTTCATTCATAGTAAATGATGATAATGGACAATCAGCCAACAGACAAGCACCTTCTGTACGATTGTAGATAGTCAAAGCAACTCGAGGAACCTCAAAATTCAAATCAATCATTCTATGGTCTGGTGGAATGTTGGATACTTGCTTGACTACAGTTTCTTGTTTTGTAACCTCCCCGTGAATCAACCTTGTATTATGTTTGAGCACCTCATTTGCATATGCAGCATCTTCTGCGACATCTTCCATATTGGCATCTGAGTCATCAAATGCAAATGCTCTACTCATTGAATCAGACAATTGGGTCAACATTTTCAGTTGAATCTCCGTTAAATGTAAATCGAGTTCTGGCATTTTACCATTTATCTTAAATGTAGGCTCACCTTTAACATAATCTTCCAAATACTCAATGTTGAAACCAATATCTAAATCATCCACCAAATGCAGGTCTTGAACAATATCATCTGCAAATTTCAAGTGTGACAAAACATTTACTTTTCTAATACCAATTTCAATTGCATTAATTACATCTTTATATTGATTATGAGCATAAATTTCACCCAAATTAGCTACCAATTTGTTTGTATTCTCATTAATAAATGGGAATACAATTTTAGGCGCATGAATTAATACGTTAAACAATAATTTTGCTGGTAACTGTGCTGATTGATTGATTGCAGCTTCACGTGCTCTGTCATAAATAGCCTTCATTTTTTGAAATTGACTCAAATAGACTAAAATCCTATTGAATGAACTTTCAACAAAATTTATATTTAATTCTCCGCTTTCAAATTCAACAACCGAAGGTTTATCTTGAACTGCAATGTCGAATGTTTTATAAGAAAACTGAGCCAAATTATCGCCATCAATACTTATAAGATTTCTTGCTAATGAATTTCTTGGTGATCCTTGATCAATTTCATCATGCAATGCAAGAGCTCCAAGTTTACCTTGTACATCCATTGATTCCGGTAATAACAATACTTTCACTTCTGCTGAACTGAGTTGCAATGTAGCCAATTTAATACCTTCTTCATTTAAAACCACAATTATACTTTCCAATGCAATATTTACATTTATTTTTTGTGGTGAAACTTCACCTGTTTCTGAGTTATGTTTTAATTCATCTGCTGCAGTTGGAGGTGCATTTGGATCAGTAAATGTATTGAGTGCAAAATTCAACAAACTCAAATATGATTTTCTGGTGATGATAAATTTAACAACTGCAATTTGCATATCCACATCTTGATCAAACACTTCAATTTCTTTATTGTTAAACATCACTAATCTCTGTTTTCTGGCGTATTGCATTTCAAACAAATTTTTGGATTCATTATCACTACTGGAAGAAGCTAATTTTTGAAATTCAGGAACACCAGATCTTTCAATATGATCCAAGATACTAATATCAAAAACGTTTAATGTCAAATACATATCGGCAACTGTCTTGTAAAAGTTCAATGTCAATGATTCCCCAATAATTTCAACCAATTCTTCAGTTTCCAATGTCACACCATCAATGCACCTAGAGAGTAAAAGTTGCACACTATCAACGCTAAAATCAAATTCAAAAAGATGCTGCTCTTTATTAGTTATTTTTGGAGTTTCAATTTTGTTTATTTCTTCAACATCAACATCTGTTGCACTTCCATTTTGACCAAAGGCATTAAAAACACTTGAATCATCTGAAGATTCAAAATCTGTATTAGGAATTGCCGCATCAATAATTTGCATTAATGTCTTGTATTGGAAATCATTAAGACCAAGAGCGACCTTAGGGACTTTTCCTCCGACTTTGACTCTTGATAAATTTTGAGCATCTGGTAAAATTGAAATTCCTAATTGTAAACCCAAATTGAATGTATCTAATATATAAGTAGATTTTCCTTTATCACTTGAATATAATTGTTGCATGGTAGTTTTAATATTATGACCAACTAAAAATCTTGCATCTTCCAATTCTACATGATATTGATCATACATCAAATCTTTTAAACCTTCCCAATCTTCTTTGGAATAATGTTGCTTATCTTTGTATTCTTTTATTTTACTTTTATCTACCAAGTCACTACCCACACTTATATGACCAGCATCCAATATAGCAACAGGAGACTTGATATTCGATGGATCGAGCGGTAATATAACCAAAGGAGCTTGTAAGTCCAATTTCAAATTAACTGTCTTGTGTTCTTCCAATGCATACTCCAACCCTATTCTCGTTTGAGATCTCAATCCTTCGACGGTGGTTTCAGCAGCATTCATAATAGCGCCAACGGTATCAAGATGAATTTTTGGTGGAGTGAAAAATTTGATGATTTCCTCAATAAATTTAGGATTATAATATACTGTCATGGATTTTAACGTACCGACAAAACTGGAATCAGCTGATTGATCCAACGGATTGTTTTCAAATGCTAATTGTAAGAATGGTTCTGTAGAGCTTGCTGATTCCTGTCCTTGCTTGACACTTACTATATGCTTGTAAAGTGTAGTATTAGTACCATCTTCAACTCTAAATTCATCCATTTGAAACTTTGCTAAAAACGAGTCTGGACGTTCATAAAACTGTGCTTTACAACCTTCAAATACAACTTCACCCAAATTGGTTGCCTTATCATTCTTGATTGTTAGTCCACCTTTGTTTAACTGTGCTGTGACTTGTAATTTTACCCAATCCTTCGGAATATCAACAAGATCAGATTCGGCATTTTCATCATAATCAATTGCATCATAAAGAACTTTTCGTTGTTCATCAGTCAAGGAAAGATCCACTTTTTCGTTAGGTTGTTCCTTATCGGCAGGTTTAGTGGTACCTCCTCCACTCCACCAACCTGAAAACCATCCACCACCATCGCCAGATTGTGATTGTTTGTGTGTGTTTTGGTACAATGTGATTGGTTTTTTCTCCTTTTTCATTTCATTTCTAGATAATGAACGGTACATTTTAATATCTTCATATGATAAATCCCATTCTAAAGAATTAAGTTCCTTCTCTTCTTCCGGTGATATTTTATTTTGAAGTTTCAATTTCCATAACTTGATATAACTAATTCTTTGATCTCTTCGCTTTTCAAAATATGCCCAACTCCATTTATAATTCCTTTCGTGAATCTCATCTAACACACACTTGGCAGCGTATTGGAACCATAATTTGGAGTCTTGGCTCGGTGGAACTTTGGGACGAAATTTTCTAAACTTTTCTGTTTTCATATACCAATGGAATTTAGATGCTGTCCATAAAATATCCTGGTACTGTTGGGAGTTTAATTCAAGTCCAAATTCTTCAAAATACAAATCTGTATCTATATGAGGAATCATTTGTGTAGTTCCAGTTTTATTAACAGTCAATTTACCATTCCCAGAGACTGGTTTAAGCAAATATTCAATATCAGTCATTGTTGTTTGGAACGCCTTGAGTAAATCTTCACGATCAAGAGTTGAATATAATTCTGGGGATTGGGTATCCATATAACAAGAAAGATTCTTCAATGTCAACAACTTGCGTGTCAATGATTGAGTTATATTGATGAATGAAGGTACCCAATCTTCATCAGTTGAGACTGCCGATAATTCATCTAAGGAAAATCCAACAGAATAAGGCAATTCAGTCAAAACAGAATCATCTTCATATCTCACATGGATATTTTTAATAGTGACTTGTAAATTATCTACAATCTTGGTAACCAATGATTCAACAAATGTTTCATTTTCCAAGTCAGACCCCAATTCCTGAGCTTTTGCTTCTAAAAATGTTTCCAATTGTGCCAATTTATTTTGTTTGACAGCCTGTGCTCGCTCTTCCTCCTCTTTCAAATCATAATCTTGTAATATAATAGGCGATGCTAACAAATAAACATCTTCAATAATGACTCGAACAGGTTTACCTTTTAAATTGGACCAAGGTATTTGTAAAGTCAATTCACCCAAATGACCAAATTTCACATCAATAGGTAACTTTAGTTTATCAAGACTTTCCTTTCTCAAGCGTAGATTCTTCAATTTAACATCTCCACTCCAAATACCAATATTCAATTGATTGGTGTCAAAGTCCTCTAAATATGACCCCAAAAATCGATTTAGTAGATTGGCAACAAGTGACTCAAACATTATTGAAAGGAAAATTTAAGTCAACTCTCTATAAAATATTTTTCGATAATAAAGAAAATGGTATAGCAAATAGAAAGTTCTTGTGACAGGGCGGTTATAGCAACCTAATCTCGGACTAGAAAAGTCGTGCGCCAATAGAAAAAATATCCTGCAGACTACTCCAATAATGCTACAAAATTGTAAATTAATACTAGAAATACAATTCGATTACATGTATAGATACGTAGATAGATATACATATATACGCTAGTCAGCTATTCGTAATCCCTGAAAAGCAAAATTTCCCCCGAAATATAAACGTTCTTGGATAATGACTACCAAATTGTCAGCCGTACGTCCTATATCACAATGGGTTGATTAGCACTACTCCCCATACCTTTATTGCTTATTGAAGTTTTTTTAGCTGGTTTTTTAGGATTTTTAGCAGCGGCATTACTTGAGGTATGATATGCTGTACTACCACTTGGAGCTACACTATTCCCCATCACGGGAGTAGTTTTATTACCCATGTTTGGAGTATTATTGTTCGTAGATGCCTCGGATTTCACTTTTGTCAGGGGCGGAGCCTCCACGTCATGGCCCAATTTTATCTGAGCGAGGTTGATTATCGGTAATAATTTATTATACTGTTCGCAGTAATCTTTAATGCTGACCTGAACAGTTCTTAATCGTGAAACTACTATTTTGTAGTATTCACTTTGTGATTGGTTTGCTGGTATCGTGGCCAACGCTTTTAGGAACAGTGACATGTCGTTTCTTAATATATTTATCTCCGCCTTCAATCTATCTATCTCATCATATATCATCTGAGGATTTATTTTCCCTGATGTAATGTCATCTATTTTAATCAAATCTGGAAGTTTAGTCAGGTTATCATTATTCGATGTGGTCATTGTGGCTGCTTCAATTTTTTTTTGATTGTCTAGTATGAGAAAATGGATTTATAATTGTAAATTGATAATAATACAGATGATGCTTTCTAATATTATTGTAACTGGTATTTCTTATTATTGCTAGAAGGTGGAGTTTTTCTTTTTTTTTTTATTATTTTTTTATTTTTTTTTTGTTGTTTGACTTTTTTCTTACACACTTATTGATAATACTATATACACTTAGGAGACAACCTTCTTCCTACGCTCTCGAATAATTACTGTTTTTCCATCAAGCTTCCATGGTACATTATACTTGCTAATGAACTCTTCAAAACTCAAATCATGGGGTAATATACTTTGTTCTAATTCAGCTTTTGGTAAAGTAAAATAAGAGAATGTGACACCAGTAATAAGTTGACGTATTATTTTATCGTAACCTAACTTCATCATTGAAAGAACTGCATCATTTCTTTCCTCGTTATAAATTTTGATCCATTGATAATAATTCTTGTGAATCCAGCTTTGTAAAATGTAGAAAATCTCCTTTCGATGCGGGAGGAACTTGAAAAATAAACGAACAGCCTGAGTAACGTCCTCATTAATATGCAAAAGATGTAGTATAAGAATTGTTGAAATTTCTTCAAATTCTTGTTCTGATAACTGTAATTCATGTCTATTTAGTAGCAAATAATTGATGCTTGGAATGTATGTGTGATAATGACCCAAAACTGATGAAATCCGAACAGAAAACATAAAGACTTTTTTATGAAATGAACTCGGGGGATTTCTCAAAAGAGCTTCCCTTAATTTCCTTATTGATAATAGAATTGAATCCATACTAATATCTTCTTTCTTAGAAAGATTTGCACCTATAGTGTCTGCACTTTTAAGTTCATCTTCATTGATGAATTTCGAAAGATCGCGATGCAATACACAAGGTGAATTGTTGGAACAGAATTGAACAAATCGGATAAGAATTCGTCTGTAAAATTCTACACGATCTTGCTCATTATCGCGTAATCGAGTATCATCACCTCTACTAAGTAATCCATATTCTTCTTTTGGTTCTTGTTTGGGTTTAGAAAACCTTGACAATCTTCTTTTTGCTTTTTCTTGTTCATCTGGATCTAGACGTATGCTTGGATTCGGCGTTCGTTTATCATTCGTTTTCTTATGTGGTGGCACGTATTTTCCCTTTGGTTTCTTCTTCTCGGTATATTCTGGTGGTGTTTTTCCAAATGAAGCAGAAGAAGATAGTGAATCCGACAGTTCATTTCCTTTGAGGTTATAGGCTATATTTGTATGATCATTTTGCATAGCTATGTGGAACTATTACAATGGTTGTCTCCAAAATTTTTTATTTATCTTTTTTTTTTTTTCTTTTTTGTCTCTAAAATTTTACCAATTTTGGTGTTCATCTGATTCAAAAATCTCTACATATATGATTAAAAACTATAAACTAATCCTACATCAATTATACCTATTTAGCAGCTAACAACAGAGTAAATTCTTGGATATCAATTTCACCGTCATTATTAGTATCAGCTTCTTTAATCATTTGATCAACATCAGCATCGGATAATTTTTCACCAATTGAGGTCAATACGTGTCTTAATTCGGCAGCACTAATTTTACCATCACCGTTTCTATCAAAAACTTTAAATGCTTCAGCGATTTCAGCCTCTGAATCTGTATCTTTCATTTTTCTTGCCATCATGGTTAAGAATTCTGGGAAATCAATTGAACCATCAGAGTTGACATCTACTTCGTTTATCATATCTGTCAATTCACTTTCTGAAGGGTTTTGACCTAATGATCTCATGACGGTACCTAATTCTTTAGTGGTTATTTTTCCATCACTATCTTTATCAAATAAGGAGAATGCTTCTCTAAATTCAGCAATTTGTTGTTCAGACAATTTTTCCGCCTTCAACTAGTTAGTATGTTTATTCAGGGGGAGGAGGAGTGGGATGACCCACAGGTCAGGAATAACGGTTATAACTTGCTAGGGTGTGTATAGAATGTCGTCATCAACACAGACTTACTCCAAATATATCAAGTGATTTCTCTTTCTGTTAATCCATAACATTGTTTAGATATGATACATACCATCTTATTCTTTAGTGGTCTTTTAGTAATAGGAGAGGAAAAAAAAAAAAAAAAATAAAAGAAGGGTACAGCAAGTTTAAGTTAACAAAACAGAAAAAAAAAATAAAATAAAAAATTGATTTTGAGTTTGTTTTCGTTGTTGTTATTGTTGTCATTCTGAAATTTTATCTCGCTCTGACTAAAAATAACACAAATTAAAGTAACGGTTGATACAGACACGACCATTGAAGTCATTTAAAAACTATAGTTCTAACCCCCTTCTATTATTACTTTCTAATTAATGGAAAATAACCAAATTAATGTTAGTTCTCAAGATTATCAAGATTATATAAGATCTTTAGACAATGATAGTTTAATATCTCATATACAAGAATTAAAAGAACTGCAACAACAAACACAATCAGATCATTCATTTCAACAAATATCCACACCAAAGAAATCAACTAGTGACATTAGTTCAGATCCATTTAATGATGGTTTAGATGAAGAACTACTAAAATTGTCTAATAAACCAACTAGTCCGCTAACCAACGCATCTGAAGTATCTAGTGATGAAGACAGAAGTGAACAAACAATTGGAAAAATACACGCGTTTGGTGATTATGGAGCCTATTTCAATTCCAAAAGAATCAAACAACAAAAACAAGATGAAGAGTATGTTAAATGGGATAAAAAGCGAAGAAAATTACAGAACTTGGGTGATGAACCGAAACAAATATTTGCTGGATGTTCAATCCATGTCAATGGTCACACTGAACCATCAATTAATGAAATTCACCGTTTGATCATTTTACATGGTGGGAAGTTTGTTGGATTTTTGGTCAATAAATCAAGTGCAACCCATATTATATGTGATCGTTTAACACCAAGAAAGACCATTCAATTCAAGAATTGTTGTGTGGTTAAAGCTCAATGGATTGTAGATTCTGTAAACCAACAAAAATTACTTGATTGGCAAGATTATAGATTGATACAGGAGGTGGAGTACGGTCAGAGACGGTTGGACTTTGCGAAGTCGAAGGTCGAAGAAGATGATGTAGAAATTCCAGATATTTTAGAAAAACTGCAAGAAGCAGAACATATAGATGATGAACTACCTATTATTCAAGGAGAATTATTTTCCAAAGACAAAGGTGTACACAAGATAAAGAATAAATTTGTACTAGATGCAAGACACCCGAATTTTTTACCAAACTTTTTTGCAAACTCTAGATTACATCATTTGAGTGTATGGAAAGCTGATTTAAGATTAAAGTTTCTTCGACAGATTGTGAAATCAGAACTTCATAAATCAACACCAGAAAACCCATTTTTAGAACCAACCAGAAAAATAATTATGCACATCGATTTTGATTGTTTTTTTGCAACCGCATCATGTTTGAATAGACCAGATTTAGATATTTACAAAGATCCAATAGCTGTATCACATGGTGGGAAAACTTCAGATGTAGCAAGCTGTAATTATGTTGCTCGTAAATTTGGAGTCAGGAACGGTATGTGGTTAGCCCAAGCTTTGAAACTATGCCCAAATTTGATCATTCTACCGTATGATTTTGAAAGTTATGAAAAATATTCCAGTGAGTTTTATAACTACTTGTTGTCAAGCAAATGTTTTGATTCAATTTTCCCAGTACTGATTGATGAAGTATTAGTAGATGCAACTACCTATTGTAACAATGAAGATATTGTGACTACCGTGAACGAGCTATCCAGTCGAATCCGAGCGGATGTTTTTAGATTAACAAATTGTCCGGTGAGTATAGGTGCATCTCATAATATACTACTTGCAAAATTGGCATTAAGAAAGGCAAAACCAGGTGGCCAATTTTACTTATCAGAAGATGTGGAAATTTTTTTGCAAACAGTTAATGTCAGAGACTTACCTGGATTTGGGAGGGGGATATTAGAAAAGTTAGATTTGGAAATTAACTATAACAACCTTCAAATCAAAGATATCATAACGATTTCGAAAGAAAGACTAATTGAATTGCTTGGTGAAAGGACAGGAACAAAATTGTATGATTATGCAAGAGGTATCGATGAATCAAGTATAGAAATAGATACCAATGATCCGGAAGCTGTATTAGGACGTAAATCAGTATCAGTAGATGTGAACTTTGGGATTCGATTTGACACTTTGGAAGAGTTGGATGATTTCTTAATCAGACTTTCAAGAGAATTATACCAAAGGCTAGTCACACTAGGTATATGTGGTTCTAGTTTGACGTTAAAATTGGCCAAACGTGCACCTGGTGCTGATATTAATCCAACGAAATTCTTAGGTATGGGGTTATGTGAGTTTGTAAATAAATCGTCCAGATTGGGAGTCCCTACTAATGATTGGGGCGTGATTGGTAACGAAGTAAAGACACTCTATAGAATGATGAATATACCAGTGAAGGAATTACGTGGCATATCAATCACTATATCTAAGTTGGTAGATGCTGACAGAGTAGAATCCATAAGACAAATGAAGTTACCCTTTGCAGTCACCAAAACTAAGCCAGATATCTATCATGAATTTAACGTCACCAAGAGTTCTCCTTCATCAAAAAAAGAAGGAAGCGCGGACCAGCTTGTATTAAACAAGGAAAGTTACAATACTTCACTGCTACTTAATTTTGAATCCATTGACTGGGAAGTATTCGAGGCCCTACCATTTGATATTAAAATGGAGTTAAAAGCAGAGTTAAGACGACGTGGACTTTTACTTGATAGACCGAGCCCAACAAAGGGGAAATCATATTTGCAGCAGTTATTACCTACACAACCTGGAAATGCACCTAAATACGTTCGAGTGATTGAATCGCCAAAAAAGAAGACGTCGCCTCGGAAAACAAGATCCAACACACCCCTGCCACAGAAACTGAAACCGATACCTGTTTATGAAGCATCACAATCTTACGATACGTCAATATTGAACGAACTTCCTTCTTCTATCAAGGAAGGTGTCATGAAGGATTTAGAGTATAAGAAGAAGATTAAGAATTTTGATCTCACTCCAATGAGGGATAAACTCATGAAGAAGATTCAAGAGACAACCGTTCGAGTAAGTGAAGTATCTTTAGCGTGGATAAAGGAACAAGAAACATTAATGGAAGAGCCAACATTCTTGAATGAACGACTAACGGATATGGAAATGTATGTGAAGTTTGACGATTGGGTGATTTCTTCGTTAGATCAAGGTGGTCCTCATGAAGAAGACGTGGATTATTTTTCCGTGTATGTCGGGAAAATGTTAGAACATGATCAACTTAATCGAGTCTTGTTGTTGATTCGTAGAATTAGAAACAAATTGGAGTACTTTGAATCGATCATGGTATGTCACCATTTATCAGAGAAGGAGAGGATTTCCAAAGAAGAAGCTATTGAGGATTGGAATAAACAATTGGATGATAAGGTTCAACCTTTGATCATGGAGTATTGTAGAGCACGGAAAATTACAATAGACCGTATGTAGTAGTTGTGCAATCTCTTTTGATGTCACGTGAGAAAAAAATATGTATGTTCAAAAAAAAAAAGAAAGAAAGAAACCCCCCACCCCCAAAAACAACATGCACCAACGTGATAGAGACGTGTATATAACCCATTCCGATTATACAACAAAGATATGTGACAAACTACCTTCCAACATTGGACGTCAATCATTAGTATGTGGGTTGATAAGGGCATATGAATTACTACCAGAATGTGATGGAGTAATAGATATCACTCCTGCTTTGGTGAAAGATCTTACATCGTACCACGACGAAGAATTTATCAATTACTTGAAACAGAATGAAGAGGAAAGGAGTATGAATGAAAAATTCGGGCTAACTTTTGATTGTTATCCGTTTCCTGAAATGAAACAGTATGTGGAACTAATATCTGGGTCCAGTATCAACACCGCGAAATGGCTCATTCGAAGTGCCTCGGATCAAGCAATCGGGATCAATTGGTATGGCGGGCGGCACCATTGTCGAAAATCGCGAGCTGCTGGATTTTGCTACATCAACGATATTGTGCTTTCTATAAACGTGCTTCGTCGGTACCTTGGGTCTGTATTTTACCTCGATTTGGATTTGCATCATGGTGACGGAGTAGAGGAGGCATTTAAATTCTCCAAGAAAATAGCCACTTGCTCTATCCACAGGTACGATATTGGATTTTATCCTGGGACGGGGAGTTTGAGAAGCTCCAGAGCGAACACTTTTAACATTCCTACTAAAAAGGGATTTAGCGATGCATCTATGAAATGGGTCCTTGAAAACATTGTGACTCCTTTGATTCAAAGTTTTAACCCAAAGGCAATCGTTATTCAAGCTGGGTGTGATGGGTTGAACTTGGATGAGCACAAGGAATGGAACATGAGTATAAAAGGTTACAGTGAGGCTATAAAGACTGTTATTGATCGTTTTTATTCTGTTCCGACTATGATATTAGGTGGTGGAGGGTATAATCATACGGAAACAGCCAAGTGTTGGACTTATATAACTGCAATGGTGCTTCAAGTGGATAGGGATTGGGATATCATACCAGAACACGATAATTTAGATGCTTATGACGAGGATGGATTCAGATTCTGGACAGATTTAAATGCAACACCCGGTAAAATGAAAGATGAAAATGATAAAGAGTATTTACAAGAAATAAAATCATATTTATTAGCCCGCTAAGAATTACTTTTTGAAAAGTGGTCCTAATGTATGAGTCCAGTTATTATCCCATCTAGATTGACTTTCTTCCATCGCACCTTCTTTAATCTTGGCCAAAAGTGTGTGATCAGTGAACGCCTCTGTAATTAGGCGACATACTTCTTTAGTTTCGTTGGCTTTCTCATTAGTAATCAATCCATTAACACCGTTTTTGACTAATTCGTCAATAGCAGGAAAGCTAAGTGAGACAACAGGGACACCACAACCGAAAAAGTCAACTATTTTCATTGGCAAATCAATACCACTTGATGAAGTATGTAAAGATACGCCCAAATCAGCTGAAGCCAATACTTTGGGGTAGTCGTCGGAAGATAACCATGCTGTTTTGATGCAAATTTTTGGAGAAAAGTTTAACTTTTTAACAGTCTCCAAAAAATTCTCCTTGAGTGGTCCCTTACCTGTAACAATTAGTAGAATAGGTGGCGTGTTAGTAGTAACTTCGTACTCTTTTAATGCATCCAAAAGAATATTAAAATCTTCATCTGGTGTAAATGATGTCGAACTAATCAACACTTTATACTTGTCAGTATCGATGTCTTGAAACAATTCATGGTTATCCATGAATTTCTTCTTATTGGAAAGTGGTTGGAATTGAATACCTGGTCTATCGTATAAAGTAACAATCTTGGATTTCTCAATACCAAACTCTTTGGTTAAATATTTTTTCATACTTTTAGTCACAGTTATATTAAGATCAGCAAATTTACCCAAAAAACGTTCATATAATTTAACAACCTTCACCAAAGGATGATCAAAATCATTGTACCTTAAATTTAATATCGTATAATTCAAGTTATGCCAATCAATAATCAATTCAGTGCCCCTGCTGAAAAAAGTAATAAATACAATCACAATCAACAATATAGGTATGCTCGGTGGGTTCTGTATCATGATATAATCAGATCCCCTTACACTCCATAATATGTTCCAAATCTGTTGACACTGTCTCACCACTTTAAGCACAGCAAAAACGATAAACGGCAACTTTTTAGTATTTTTAATCATGTCAATGGGCACAATATCGATATTAACATCGTCTATTATCTTATACGAAGGTTCAGTTTCAATGTATCCACATAAATTCACATAGTAATCTAAATTGCTAAACGACAATGCATGATAACACATCCGTGGAGAATGTCCTAAATCTCCTAACACGAATATGGATACTGTTTTCCGCTTGCTTGATCTATTTTTATGAAATATCCATGGTAGAAGTTTGTATGCAATGATGGGCAAACTGATATATACTCCAAGTAACCAGTACAACCACGGTCCAGAGTATTGCCATACATGATCAAATCCTTTATACTTGAAAATTTCAGTCATGTGGTGATGAATAATTAATAAAAATAAAAAATGAAAAAAAAAATTAAAGAAAGAAAGAAAAATTAAATTGGTATTCTCAGTAGACGACAGAGCAATCACCAAAAAAAATAGAAAGAAAAAATAACGACAACTGCAGGACTCGAACCTGCGCGGGCAAAGCCCAAAAGATTTCAAGTCTTTCTCCTTAACCGCTCGGACAAGTTGCCCAATTTTTTTGGGTTAATTATGCAGCATTATAAAATCCAGATACTGTCACTTCATATTTATTGTTTACACGTATTTACATATGTTCACATTGTCATTCTGTTTAGATGATATTATCAATTTATAAGTATTCTCACACTCGATCATGCAATCCTGGTTTTGAGAATTTAATATAAATACAGCAAGAATCTTCTGCATTTTTATATAATTTACTTTTTTTATTAAGTAACTGTTTAGAACAATAAGATATTGTATCGAATTTAATACACCTATTAAACTATTATTGCCATTTAGTGACTTGCTCCCATTTTAAACTATCTGGTAGCTATTACCGGCTATTAATCAAGTTGCTTGGTGGAAAACTTGACTTAGATGAATGATCCTCCAGTTCCCCCCGAAGTTGCCCTTATCATTGGCACACACCTTAAAGTGTGTTGATCTTTGGACATCTTCTCTCGTGTTGCTCATACGAGTAATATCCTCCATAACGGTCTGACCAATTATGTGGGCAACTTCGGGGGCGATCGTTGGAGCGGTATTTATTTCGTCAGTCAAGTTTTCCATAAAACAATTTAAATTTCAATAACCGGGAACTAGCTACCAGATAATTTATAATGAGACTATAAAAAGTATTTATTAGACTCAGTAATATTCAGTAGATAGTTTGTCTCAACAAAACACGATACATAAAAAAAAATAACTCGATAAATCAAACCAATTTTATGTCAAATATTCATGCCTTGAATATCAACCTTAAAAAGAAGTACATTCGGTAATTAAACTTCAAGAATAAGATCAGAAATAGAACCAAATAGTAAGATCAACAATAAAATACTAGGACTGATCTCATAATACAACATAAAAATCTCTCTACGGGGCAAAGGCTTTGTGAAGGGGGTGATAATTTTTTTTTTGTGGTTTCATGGACCAATTAAAGCTTTAAATAGTATATGAAAGAGCAGCATTTTTGAAATACAGAAGAATAACATTAGATTATTTGAGAGTGGTTTCAGTAAATATGGAATCGGTAATCCGAGAAACGTGGATTCAATGAGATTCAAATTCTTATTTGCGGTATTTTATTTTATTTTTTTTTGTGTGTGTGTGTGTGAAATCAAACCCTTGTAAAGATAAACATGTCTATCAACTATAATGCACAACCACATGCAGTGGACGTACCAGTTACTGATATAGATGACCCTGAAGATGATATAATATTTCATGAGCAGAGCTCAAATAAAAGAGACACAGGTAATGGGTTTTTGGACAACCTTGATTATGAAACCGAAAACACCTCACAAGGAGGTGTATTTAGCAAAGTGAAATCGTTCATCAACCCGTCTTCCAACCGTAATGACGACTATGAAATGGTTCTGAGATTTGATATTGATAGTCCCGATTTGGATACCCCTGAAGAAACAGACGATCATGAACCACCAATCGATATGCGGGACAGAAGAATAGTGTTGTTGGAAAAGAGAGTCAATAGGGCAGTGGCGGGTCTATCTTTGTTGATAGTAGTTGGGATAATAACGGTGGTTTTTTACTTTAATAGCAAATCCCTTCCATTATTATTGAACTCACAGCTATCACGTAAGATCTATTCCAACTCCACTCATGATTTCCACCAAACTACTATTTTAATATCACTAGATGGGTTTCATCCTCATTATATAAATTCATTAGATACTCCAACCATGCATAACATCATGAAAAATGGTTATGGAACTCCATATATGACACCCAGTTTTCCATCCCTGACCTTCCCAAACCACTGGACATTAATAACAGGCTTATACCCATCTGAACACGGAATTGTGGGGAATACCTTCTATGATCCATTGTTGAAGAAACAATTTATAAATACCAACCCTAAAGTAGGTGGGTTGGACCCTGATTTTTGGAAAGGCGGGGAACCAATTTGGAAGACTGCCGAGAGGCAAAATGTTAAAGCAGCGGTGCATATGTGGCCAGGATCCGAAGTACCTCATATTGGACCGACAAAAGATTTCGATAGATATAACGGATCGGAATTGTTATCGGCAAAAGTCGATCGAGTGATGACTTGGCTTGATCGTGAATCCATCGATGATAGACCGGAATTGATTCTTACATATGTCCCTACGATTGATCAATTTGGTCATGCATATGGCATTTCTGGACAAAATCTAACCAATGCGTTGACTTATGTGGACAATTTTATTGACCTTATGCAACAAGAAATTCACCATAGAAATCTTGATGAGATTGTAAATATCATAATTGTCAGTGATCATGGAATGGCACCTACATCAAAAGATAGAGTGCTTTATCTTGATGATTTGGTTAATTTGCAAAATATTGAACATATTGATGGATGGCCATTGTTTGGGTTACGACCAAAGGGTAGTGTTGATGAGTTATATGAGGAAATAACACAAAACTTCAATAAAATGGATGAGAAAATGACTTCGAATTACCATATTTACAAAGTTGAACAAATTCCATCCGAGTTTCAATTTGGCGGAGAGTTACTTTCCCATAAGTTCAATTATCGTTTGGCACCGATTTGGATCATCCCTGATGTTGGTTATTCAGTAACGACTCATGAAAAGATGAAAGAGAATGGATTCGAATATAAACCAAGAGGTGTACATGGATATGATAATACGCATTTATTGATGCGTGCTATCTTTTTGGGGACAGGTCCATATTTCAAAAACAAGAATCTTAAAATTGAACCATTTGCAAATACCGAAGTTTATAATTTGATTTGTGATACATTGGACATAATACCAGCTCCAAATAATGGAAGTTTACCACGTGAAATATGGTCAAAGAAATTATCCGATAATTGGTTAGACGCTTTGACTTTCCCGAATTTAACTTTCGAAGTTGACCATATTGTAAGACACAATGCAACTTATGATTTACTATGGAGACAAGGTAACGATAAAGTTGATCCAGTTCAAACTAATAAATTTCCAGTTGCATCTATGAAGTCAGAAGAATCTACAATAACATCCTTAAGTACTGAATCCTTACCCAAACCGACCGATTTTATTACATCGTCCATGTCTACAAAATTACATCATGGATTTGGAGAGATTGTTGGAGACATAATGGGTGGTATTGAAGATGGTGTTGATGCTATTGGAGATGTTTTACATGACTTTTTAGACGGTATATTCGATTAAAGTAGATTATTATTTATATATATATATATATTTATTCAGGTAAACTAGAATTAGTAGTTGGCGAGTCAAGAACGAATGGAGAGTGTACGCGCATGTTGATCAATTCGAGAGTGTCAACGGAATTATGACGTGACAATTTCTTGAAGTTCTGAGTAGAAGGGACAGAATCAACTGTAGAATCATCTGCGGAATCTTGACATAATTGGACAATTTCTTCTTTAGCTAGCAACAAAAATGCGTTGGATCTAGTTATAACATTCCATTTTCTCTTGATTAAATCCACCACTTTGGTTTTAAAAATTGATTCTTCAGATAATGACAAGTCCTTCCAGATTTTTAACAATGTAGCAATATAGTTTTCATCGTCAGTAAAATTAATATCAAATCTAGCAAATAACACATATAATTTTCGCAAAATCAAGCTTCCAAGATGCTTCAATTCATACAACGCAGTCAAAGTGAGCAAAGCAGAATAATCTGTCAATCCAAAGTTTGGAACATACCTTTCGTCAAACTCTATTGTTCCAACGTATAAATAATAAATTAACGCTTTTACTCTTAATATTGGTTCAGGTATGAACGCTTTATGTTCAACAGCTTCGTTCATCCCAGCCAGTAGCATCCGATGGAAATGTGGCCATCGTGCAAGTAAAACTGTCTTATGAACAGGAATAGATTTAGTTTCATATTCTTCATGCTTTTCAAAATTTTCTTTATCAGAATCACCAGCCAAAGCGGTAATTTCAAAATCAGTAAATTCTGATTTCAATAGTAGATTGAGAAAATCTAGTGCTAATGGGTTTACAAACTGTGGAGCAACACCAATCTCTTTCACTTTAATTTTTAAAGTATAGTTCAACTTTGTTGATTCCAGTAAAGAGTCAATCTCATCATCTTCCACATAGGTTTCACCATTTTCAGTTTCATCGATCAAATAAGATCCAAATGGATGTGAACTTGGTCTCTTTCTCTTCCTGGCGCCCAATAAGTACAATTCTCCTTCATTATTTACAAAGGCAGTTTTCCAAATATAATCATTAATATTACTGTCCTTGAAATATCGACGTAACTGTGTTTCTGATAGCAAACATTGAGCTTCAAAGTTTCCAAGATCAAAACTAGACACTTTAACTCCATCATTTGGATAATTCCACGAAGGTATTTTGGCAAATAAATTTACAGCAGGGTTAATCTTTGAGTTTAAAATGGCCATATCGTAATATCCAGAAGTTGATACATTTATGTCGTGGTCCGGATATAAAAAAATCTCACCCATGGTTTTTGTATTTAATGAATAGTAAGCAATCGATTTAACGTGATTCATGTCCTTATCTAAACCACCAAATGAAAATATTCTATCCTTGTAAATCATAATTGTATGGTCAAATCTATAAACAAACTCAATTGGACCCAGCCAAACACCCATAGATAAGTCATAGCAATACAAATCATTTAACGGAGCGGATTTGACTAATCCTCCACTGACATACAATTTGGATCCATCTTCAGATAAACAACAAGAATGACGCGATCTTGGACTTGGGCAATTCTCCAATGCAAACTCTGGAGGGCCAATCCATTTTTTATCAAAGATGTTATAAATCATCATCAAACTGTCCATTTTAATCTCACTTTCTGTTGATCTATTTTGAGTAGATCTTCTACCATTGCGTCTGGCCCCAGTTGGTATGTCGTCATCAAATGGTAATCCTCCAAATACTAAAACATTCCCATTCCCAATATATACTGACAGATGACCTTCTCTGTATAACCCATCAACTTTATTGTCAATTTCCCATTGCATTGTTGAGGTATTCAATAAATATACATTCCCATCCAAGGCATCATTTTCATCAAATCCACCATAAAGGAAAACATATGGCGTTTCTGAACATGCTACTACAGTCGATTTAAGGTTATAAGAGGGGATCGATCCGCCCAATTCCGAAATACTCAAAAATGAAGAATCAGTTGGTTGTAACTCAACCATATTTATCTTCTAATTTGATAACATATATATAACTGTGGTTCTGGAAAGATTAGATTGGTGAAAAGTGATTTATCGTAACGGAGAGTAGTTAGTTTTGACGGTCAAGAGAAAAAGAAAAAAAAAAAAAAAAAAAAAAAAAAAAAAAAAAAAAAAAAAAAAAAAAAAAAAAAAAAAAAAAAAGAATAAATAAATAAAAATAAAAGTGTGGGCTGGTGAAAGCTTTGTTTTACTATGTAGTGTACATTGACTAAAATACTTTTCTTACTTACCAAGTTTCAAATGGATCTTTATCTGTTGTACTAATCAATACTTCATCGTCTTCGTCTAGTTCACTTTTCAATTGGTTTTGAATTACACTTAAGAATGCACGTTCTGTGTTTGAATGATTACAGCAAATGACAGAAGATCCCGATTCTTTAAAGAATAACGCTTCATGGTGAGACAACTCACCGGTGTAGTATAAATCTGCTTGAACATTTTTAAAAACCCCTCCTCCAGAGCCTGCACAGATAGCAATTGTGTTTATTGGGTGTTCAGTGCCATCCTTTGAAGGGGCAACTTGAACGTGTTGTAGCCCGAGTTGTTCTTTAACATTGGACACTAGATTTGATAATTTGGCCGATTTTGAAAGTTTAACTAATCTCCCCATTCCACATGCTGGATCATTTTCATCTTGTTCAATTGGAGTTGATGATTCGATTTTATAATTTTTGGTGATTCCTTCAACCAAAAAATCATTGACACCTCCCTTGGCACTATCCACAGCAGTATGCGGACAATAGACACTGATGTTATTTTGAATCAATCTTATAAGAGAACGTTGTTGTGGATCCTTTTGAGTAATGGATTTTAAACCTCGGAAAATGAATGGATGATATGCCATTATGAAATTGACCTTGTTCTTGATTGCTTCTTCAGCTACAGATTGAGTCAAATCTATAGTTAAAAGTACTTTTACAGAGGATTTACTCTCCAAGTCCTCGTAACTCGAATCGACTAACAACCCAGTGTTATCCCAACTTTTATCCGCCAAAGCAGTTGGATAGAACTTTTGAACTAAAAATGACGTTAGTAATTGTCTATGCTATGCGATTAATTGTTCCATACTAGCATTGACAACTCTTTTGACAGATGCTTTTGACATTGCTTTGATGTGAAAAGTTTTTCTTTTATTGCTACGGATTTAACATTTTATTTTATTTTTTTTCTGTCAATTCCGACCGCAATAACGGGGGAGGCAAAGTGGAGTGGATGAAAAATTTATTACTAAAATCGGATTCCGAGTGAAGCGAAATAACACCTTTTTTTTTTTTTTTGTATTTTATTTTTTTTTCTTTTAAATCTATTAAACAATGGTTAAAGATACAATCTACTACGATCGTTTGCAAGTTGAGGTGACTGCTAATGACGCTGAATTAAAGAAAGCGTACAGAAAACAAGCAATCAAGTTACATCCAGATAAGAACCCTGACGATCCAAATGCTTCAGAAAGATTTCAAGAATTAGGAGAAGCTTATGGTGTATTGCTGAATCCAGATAGTAGGAAATTGTATGATGAATTTGGTGTTGACGGAATGAAAGAAAACCCAGCAATGCAACAAGCTGCAGATATCGATCCTACTGAATTCTTCAACATGATTTTCGGTGGTGATTCATTCAAAGAATGGATTGGAGAGTTGAATATGTTGAACGATATGACCAAAATGGGTGAAATCATGACTGAGGATGAAGAGAATGAATCCAGTAGTCAAGGAACTGAGAAGTTGAATGAATCTGTGAATTCGATGCATTTATCTGATAGTAAAAACTCTGGCCATTTAACAAGTGAAGAAATCAAAAATAAAAAGAAACATAAGGTCACTGACCGTCAAAGGGAAGAAATGTTGAAATACCAAGAACAGGCTAAAGAAACCAAGTTGAAACGTATAGAGGATTTGACCAGATTATTGTTGATTAGAATTGAAAACTATGAAACTGCTAAGGGTAACAAAGAAGCATTGAATCACTTTGATCATAAATTGCAAACTGAACTTGAGGATATGAAAATTGAAAGTTTTGGTATTCAATTGTTGCATTTGATCGGTAAGATTTATACTGATCAAGCCTTTGCTGCAATTCTGTCATCCAAAACTTTTGGAGTATCTAAAATATTCACTAGTGTAAAATCCAAGACTGAAACAATGAAAAATGGTTATTCTATATTGAAGACTGCGGTGGATGCGCAATTGTCAATTGAACAAATGGTTAAAGAACATGAAAAGTTTTTGGCCTTACAAGAATCAGGACATGAACCAACTCAAGAAGAGATTATCAAACAAGCTGAAATGGAAAGAGTCATCACTGGTAAATTCTTAGCTACAGCATGGGCCACTACTAAATTTGAAGTGACTGATATTTTGCGTCAAGTTTGTCATAACATTTTGCGTGACAAACACATTTCCAAAAAAGAAAGACAACTTAGAGCAGAGGGATTATTGTATATTGGTAAGCATCTAACTAAGGTGCAAAGAAGTCCTCAAGAAGAAGAGGAAGCTAGAATTTTTGAAGAAATGATGGCAGAAGCTCAAGCCAAAAAATCATCTAAAAAACATAAGAAGATGAATAGTAGAGAATTGGATGAGTATATGAGAAGAATGGCTGCCGAACACGCAGAAAATGCTGAAACTGAAGAGAAACGTTAATTAGTAGTTTGTTTCTAGCGTTTATTTATAGGAATATAATAGAACCTTTGCGGTCGTGTTATTTGCACAAGAATATTATTTAATGCTGATAATCGAGAAGGCGAGTGAAAAAAAAAAAAAAAAAAAAGAATAAAAATAAAAATAAAAAAAAACCTGACTAATCAACTATACAACCACATCTTATCAATCATGGCCAACTCCAGACAAATATTACATTTATATAAACAATTATTAGAAAAAGCATATAAGTTTGATAACTATAACTTTAGAGAATATACAAAAAGAAGAGTTGCAGATGCATTCAAACAGAACAAATCAATAACGAATGAAGAAGAAATCAAACAATTGTATAATGAAGGTGTAAACCAATTGGCATTGTTGAATAGACAAACGACGATATCACAGTTGTATACGTTTGATAAGTTGGTCGTTGAACCGTTACTGAAACACCATCGTTAACATTTTACTGGTTTGCACGTGACCTTGTATATAGCAAGATGAGAAGGTACTTTTGTTTTCGTTTTTTTTCTTTTTTGTAGTGGTAGCAGTATTTGTATTTATTGAATATATATTATTCATTTACCACTGGTTGCATGGTCCCTTTGCTGTAGCATTTTTACCGTAATGTGATGACATATCTGATCAATTTTATAATCAAACATGGAGTACTGTGCCGAGACCTCAACCGATCATAATAGAAATGTTGTGAGGTATTTAATGCTTTTCTGAAGTTGTATTTCATTTCCCTTTATTACACATTCCAACACTGAAATTTTTTGTTTATGTTAGGAGTTGGAATTGTCGATCGTATTTTAGACAGTTGCAACTACGCGGACAAAAAAAAAAAAAAAAAAAAAAAAAAAAAAAAAAAAAAAAAAAAGAAAAAAAACAGGTCGTAAAAGTTAGGTTGAACGGAATGTTTATTTTTTTTGCACCCTTTTCGAGACTAACAAAGAGATGGATCTTCATTCACAACATCACGAAAACTATGAAATACGTACTTGAAACAAAAGCAATTTTTAAAATTGATGATCTAACGCGAGAAAACAACGTATGAATTATTTACAGGGAGTGGCTTCAGTTCTTTATAAAGCATTGCAATTTCCCCATGGCTTTTATGCATTGATGTTTTTTTCTTTTCTTTTTTTCTTTCTTTTTATTTTGCCTTTTGCATTTCCTTCTTCCTTAAAGAGTTCACCATCAATTATGAAGTTCTTATTTCTAATATTTGGTCTTCTTTCCACAGTTTTAGCATCTTCTAACCCATACAAATATAACCCACTAGATATCGCCCAGTACACGTGTGACGCCTGGATCACTAACCACAAGGCAGTATGTTTACCACCAACAGTATGGGGAGGTCATAATTATGATTGTTACTGTAACTCCAATGCCGCTTTTGGTACTATTATGGATTGTTTCATTAACGGGTACAATAATAATTCTCAAATCATCAATGAATTTGCTCAAACTTGTAATATGACTTATGAATCAATGTATGTGAAGTATTACTTGTCGTTGAATTTTAATTCCACTTTAATGAGAAACTTTACATTAGCTAAAAGATGGGCAACATTAACTGAAGACGATCTTGCCAAAACTCCAATACTATACAATTACAACAATGGATCGTTTGCAACTTATAGAGATGTATATAAATTGTTTTATTTAAATACCAACAGATCTATTGATTACGGTGCAATCTTGTTAGGTTATTGGGGCATTGTTTTGTTGATTGCTATTATAGTTAACCTAGTCTTGAAAATGTACTTGGGTTGTATGATTAATGCATTCATTGGTAAGTTTGTCAATGGTTATAGAAAAACAGTTGGGTTAGCACCTACATTCACAAAATCCAAATCAAAGGAATTTCATTACATGGGTGGATTAGTTAGTGGTTTGATTCCATCGAGATTAGAAACCATTATATTAGCTGGTTACTTTATAATGACCATTGTTTTAAGTGCTGTTAATATTTATCATATTCCAGGAAACCCCAAAGCCCGAACAATACATGAAGAATTGTCCAATTTGATAGCTACAAGAACTGGTATTTTAGTTGGATATCAAGTTCCTTTATTGATATTGTTTGCCGGTCGTAATAACTTTTTGCAATGGCTCACAGGTTGGAAATATTCCACTTTTATGATGTATCATAGATGGATTTCTCGTGTATGTCTTTTCTTGGTATTCATTCATGGTGTCACTTATACTATTGATGATAAAGCAAATGGTACTTACTGGACAAACATGAAGACTAATAATGTCATCTGGGGTATCGTTGCTTGTGTTTGTGGTGGATTTATTATGTTTTTTGGTTTGTTGTATTTTAGAAGAAGATTCTATGAATTCTTTTACATTAGTCACCTTTTATTGGTTACTTTTTTCATTGTTGGTGCAGTGAGACATACCCTTAGTTTGGGTTATGCAAACTATTATTGGGCTTCAATTGCTGTTTGGGTGTTTGATAGAGCTTTACGTATTCTAAAGTTGGCTTCATTTGGTGTTCGTAAAGCAAATATTATATTACTTGCCGATGAAACTGTTAAGGTGTCAATTCCCAAACCTAAAAATTGGAAATCAAGACCAGGTGGTCATGCATTTATCCATTTCATCACACCAACCACTTTTTGGCAATCACATCCATTTTCATTTGTAACTACTGAAGATAACAATGTTACCTTTTATGTCAAGGTCAAGGATGGTGTGACCAAACAATTGTATAACCACTTGAATCAATGTCCTGGTAAAGCTTCTACAATCAAAGTAATGGTAGAGGGTCCATACGGTGAACATAGTCCTGGTCATAGATGTCGAAACTTGATTTACGTTGCTGGTGGTAATGGTATTCCTGGTCTTTATTCCGAAGCAATTGAACTTGATAAGAAAGCTCCTGAAAATAAGACTATTAAATTGGTTTGGATTATTAGATCATGGAGATCAGTATCATGGTTTCATCAAGAATTGATGAGACTTCAAGGCACGAGAATTCAAACCACTGTTTTTATTACCAAACCTGATGACTTGAGTGGATTAGAGTACTACAACAAAAGCAGTAAGAATTACGATGAAAAGCAATCGTTCGAAAAAGTTGAAACCAAATCAGTTGACTTGTCCATTTATTCTTACCCTAATTCAATAGTAGAAGACTTGAGACTGCAATTACCACATATTGAATTTGTCGAAGGTAGACCATGTATGAATGCTTTGGTAGAATATGAAACTAGTATTGCTGATATGTCTTTAGCTTTTGTCACTTGTGGACATCCAATGATGGTTGATCAATTGAGAGTAGCTGTAACTCAAAACTTACACAATACACCTCATAGAGTGGATTTCTTTGAACAATTACAAAATTGGTCTTAGGTTCTATTTGTAGTATTTAATATATTAATGACTGAATTTTTTTTTTTTTTTTTTTTTTTTTTCATGTGATCAGGGCGTTGACATTAGATTCATGTCAGAACCTATAAAAGTTTAAAACAAATTAGTATAGATGGAAAATATTTTCCGTACGGTGTAAACTCTCCGAAATTCGCAGTACCGGTATCTCTGGCTAATTAATTTTAACCATCCCCCAAAAATTGACAGTCTATCATTTGTGTACTACCAAGATATTACTTGGCAAAACGTATATGCATGGTTGTAAAAAAAATATTCCCTATTGGCTACAACCATCCCGTTTGATCCTCAAATAGTTTTCAAAATATTATACTTGAAAAGCATATCTTAGGTCTCAGGGGCTACAACCTCTAATGGTGTCAACCTCTGTAGTTTAAACTTTGGCCAATGAAGTTTGAATATTTCTCTTTTCTTTTTCTCCTTTTTTTTTTTTTTTTTTTTTTTTTTTTTTTTTTTTTTTTTTTTTTTTTTTTTTTTTTTTTTTTTTTTTTTTTTTTTTTTTGCCTTCTATCCTTGCGATGGTTGGTATGTATGATTTACAATTCTAAACTGAGTCAATAATTTCTTTTTATTTTTGAAAAAATTTTTTAGGACACAGACTTATGACATATCTTTTCTCCGCCAGTTATGGTTAGTATAAATTCAACCCCCTAACTCCCAATAGAGTATCAGATATTAATAAATAAAGTACTCATGTTCTCATAAACGCATTGATCAATAGCCGTGTATCCCCCCCAAACTTGTCAAACCAGTTCCTTTGTAATTAAACATCTTGGCGGAACTGTTAACGCACAAATGTAGCATCCTTAAGCCATAGCGGAGCCAAGAATTTTTATTTTGCAGCTTTCAAATCTCAAAACTATTAATTACAAAACACACAAAACGTTAAGAATTTAAAATAAACCAATCAGGCGTAAAGGTGTTAAATTACCTATCCCTTATAGGAGCAAGTAACAATGTAAAAAAAAAATTTATTTTTTTGTCACCATTAGTTGCGTTTCGTAATCAGTTAGAATCATTAGCCTGAGCTATACAAACAATGGACGTTTAACCCACTTGTTTTTTAACAATCCTAAGAAATCCATAATCCCACATTGTGATTACCCTTAAAAAACTTCTATTTTTTTCTGCTGTCTCAGTCAATTATGCCAAGTCAAAGGTGCCAAGGCATTTCTTTCCCTTCAATCGATTTTTTTTTTTTTCCGTCAAAGGATTTACTTTGTGGCAATCACAAAAACGCATTGATGAAATAGATTGGCCAACTAGCTAATGCCAATTAGGAGGAAATTTCTTTTTTTGTGCGTATTTAATCAATTTTATCAATTTCATCACTATGCAAAACTAGTTACTTCTCAGAGAATCTTCACAATGGTATCCCTTTCCTAAAATTATATATAAATACAAATTCTTGCAGTTTCTTCTTTTTTTTCTCTCTTATTTTTTTTTTTTTTTTTTTTTTTTTTTTTTTTTTTTTTTTTTTTTTTTTTTTTTTTTTTTTTTTTTTTGCAACTTTTTGTCGTTGTTCTTCTGTCCAAAAAATATTCACTTAAAATTAAAATGAAGTTCATACACTTGATTCCGTTTATATTAACGGTTATTTCAATAGTCACTGCTCGTACCGTTCCAAGACATTACACAAAGTTTGACATGGCCACAACAGCATGTACCAAGTATATTGCAAAGTTTGGTAATGTTTGTCCTGAAGCTAAAAAAAAAAA